>JANHGB010015241.1:0-28027 GCA_026283785.1 Coracopsis vasa | reverse complement strand
CCCTGTAACAGACTGAATTCCCGTTATTGCTTTGTTGTTGTGAGGTTTGGTTGGTTTGGCTTGTTTTGGGTTTTTTTCCTCTGGCAAATTGAAAAAGCCAGGTTAAAAAAATATATAAATTAATATTTCAAGTGAGAGCAGAATGTGTTCTGACACTGAGCTTTTTGTTTTTCTTAATCCTTTTGAAAATGCATTTCAAAACAGTTTAGCTTGTCAGGTAGAGGAATGAAAGCATGCCATGTAGAAACAGCAAAACGAAACATGCTGGTTGCTTTTACACTCAGTTTACCTTCTTGGGGGGGGGGGGTGTGTTGGTTTTTTTTTGTTTTTCCATCCTGTTTACATAATTTGGTAGAAATGACAGAGCAGAATGGCACTGAAGCAAATTTGCCTGTTTTGCTAAAGAAAATTGTGACCATAAATGCTGCTCACTTCTGTCTGAAATTACATGTTTTCTCAGAAATACCACGTGACAACGGCATTTTAGATGACGATTATAAGGATTAAAGATTTTATTTTGCATCTTCTCTAATGAAACATATAGCAGAGCTCAGAAGCTTTCAAGCCACAATCTTTTTTCTAAAGCACTGTACTTTAATACATGAAAGGGAAGTAAAAAAAAGAAAAATAAAGTGAATGCAATAAAAGATTTCAAGTGCTGTGGAGGACTGCTAAGGACTGCCTCAGTGTAATGTTCTGTTGTTTCAACTCAATGGGAGATAACAAAAGGCGCTAATTTTCTCTAGATCTGAAGTTTCTGCTTTCTTATTCCTACAGTCATCAGGTAAGAAACATCAGAGAAGAAGGAACAAGCTGGGTTTGCCAAGATTTTGGTGAGTCCTGCCCGTGTTTGGCCTCAGCCATCCAACTACATTCTCAGCTCAGAGCTCACTGTAATCCCTTTTGTGGCGTGAAAACATCTTTGACCTCAATCCATTGGAAACCATTTGCTCTCTAGTGATCTAGTTGCAATCTCGGGGTTCCGCAAGCTCTAAGCAAATTGTGTCCCAAGGGCCTCAGCTCTGGTACCTAAGGACTGAACAGCTCTGCTGGTTTTGCAGCCAAAAAATGTTATCCCATGTAAATAAGGGATATTCTATTGCAAATGATATTCCTGGTATGAGCATCAAATTTGTTTTGTATTTTATTGCAATTTTTAAAAAATGTGTCTCAAAGGAAGCAGATCTGTGTGATCAAAAAGTGGGATTTGTCTGTGTTTTAAGCAGAAGAGTCTGGAGGGATCTAGGGTAAAGTAAAATATCTGAGTAGGCTTCTTTTTCTCCTCTGCTCATGATGATGGGAGACATGCAAAATGATGTTGTCAGATTCTAATTATCCAAGATTAATTCAAAATAAATCAAAAGCTGAATCTCTGCAAGCCTGCCAAAAGTTAGACTACCTTGTCTAAATCAATTACTTTGAAATAGCCACGTGCTAATACTCCATGCGTTGTAATGCAGCTTTTTGGAATCTTACTACTCCAGTGAGGAAAAAAATGAAAATAAAAGCAAGCAGAAGAAATCCCAGGGGATTTTAGCTTCAGGAGGCGAAAAATTGGTGTTTTTTGCTTGCCTGTCTCTTCCCAGTTTCCTGCCCCCTTCAGCATATGAGAAAGACAAGAAGAGTTTATGCACTTTGGAAACTCGATAGGAGGCAGCAGCTGATCTTCCCATCACCAGCCTAAAAATAATCCACTCCAGGGCTTGGAGCAGCTTCACTAAGTGGAGGAAAATCCTGCCATCGGGATGGTATTGATCACATAGCACAACCGGGTGACAATTTGGGTTGGTATTTTGTTTTTGTGTTTACAAAGGTAAGCTACAGAGTTTGATCTAACATTTAGCAACCAAACGGGGCATGCGATGACCCTCCCCCATTATCTTCCACTAACCACCTCCTCCTCCTTCCTTTTATATTTGTGGGACAAGGCTGCTCCTCGTTCTTTCCTGGGATTACAACTCCAATCTCTTTTCCCTTTTCCTTTTCCATACGCAGGCATTCTCAGCCTTTACTGTCCCCTCCTGCTGCTTTCTTTGCTGCTGTTCACAGGGTTATGTTTCTTTTTTTAAGCTGTCCTGTCTTGGCATGTGAAGTCGAAGGTTTTACAGCAGCCAGGGTAGCACGCTGATGTTGGAAATTGCATTCTGTTAAGCAGCTTACCAAAAAAAAAAGCAATGTATTAGATGTGGGAGATCACTGCAGATGTTTGTGTGAAATGCTTTTAAATGCCACTAGCCTGTTCAGCACCACTGCTGCTGTGATTTTCTCTGTGTTTGGAGCCTGATTCAAAATCCTACCAAAGTCAATGAGATTCTTTGCATTGACTTCAATAAGGTTTGGATCAGGCTGCTGGTATGCGGCAGTCATCAACAAATAATTTGCAGGTAATTCATCACGTTGAGGCCCAAGGTAACTGAGACAGCACTTAGCAAGGGAGCTGGGTCTGTCTACAATAGGTGGTCACAACTTAAATAGGAACAAAAAGGAAAATGATATTTTGTACAGGGTCTTTTTTTATAAAATAGATTTTAAAGGGGCAGCACTTTTTGCCTGTACCTTATCAGAACTCTGCAAAAAATGCATAGACTATAGATCACATAGATTGCATTAGGTCCGTAGATTGCATGTAGATCACATTAGATTGCTTTTAGGAAAGTAGGAACAAATAGGTTTATATCTAGAAAGTAAAAAGATTCAGAACACTAACCTAAAATCTGTGGTAAAACTCTGAGTGAGGCCTTCTATTATGCTTATCCAAACCTATAATTTCATCATTTGTTCTTAATTAAATTTTTCTCTGTGAAATTCAAGAAGACAAACTATTGCTTTTGTAATTACTTAATTATTCAGAAGATAAGAACTAACTAATTTTGTACATTTACATATATACATGTATATGTGTGTATGTGGACATTATATGTAAGACACCACCCCAAAAAAATCTGAACTGATACCCAAGAATGCTCTGTAAGCTGACATATTTTAATTAATAAGTGCAGCTATTAATTTCTTTTTAATATAGGCAGCAGAACTACTGAAATAAATGTTTTTCAAAATATTCTTATTTCCCCCAAACAAGGTCTACCTGAGGACTGTATTTATACTTTCCTATATAGTCATAAATATCTTCCAAAGCATGCCGAACAGAGTGATAATCCAGGTAAGATGAAACTCTTGAGTATGACAACTTTTATGTCCACTTTAAAAGACCCTAAGGTAATTAAAATGTCTTTAACAGGGATTCTTACAGTTTTGCACTGGATGAGGGTGTTCTCATAATTTTTATGGAAATTTAAATTCTCAACCATTTTCCAGTTGTCTTCTTTACTGTTGCTTGTGGAAAATATATCTCAGGAACTGGCTTAGTGCCCTGAGAATCCCCATTTGTGCTTATTAACATGAGGTTTGTAAGTGTTTAGATTCAATGCTACGTCATGCTCATGTTTACAAATTTGTCTTATCTTTTTCTTCCCAAAACCTTTTTCTTATTCACAGTATTTATTCCTGACTTTCATTTGTACTGGTTGCTTTTAATCTTATTATGACTATATCTGTACACCTTAGCCCCCACTCAGAAAGTCTCAACTTGCCAGTAATAGGGATTTTAGCATGAAAATTTGAATGTTCAAAGGACACAAGTTTTTTTAGCTATTTCATTGCAGGGTGAACTGCTGTTCAGATGATTCACATCCTCATTAAAGTAAACCAACAGAGAATCAGATTCCCAAATTATGTAAAGGGGAGCTGAAACTTGCCGTCCAATGGCACCATCATGGGCCCATCATCCTGATTGTTCTTTGCATTCCCCTCTTCTATGGAGTTTTGCTTGTGGCTTTAGCTTGTAGTTGACTACTCAGCAAATACCATTTTCAAAAGCAGAGGGAAAAATAAAGCACCTCTGAAAATTTCTGATCAGTTCTAGAGGTTGTAAGTTAAAGTGACAACTTGATACCCTTTCATCTGTTTGGGTTATGCAATTTTCTGTTTTAATGTGGCAGTCAGACTGCTCCCATGTTTTGTAGGCATTGCTGTTCACTAGACGAAGCCATCTGCCTGTAAAGAAACCTTCAGCTCCAAAGATTCCAATCTGAACATAAGCTTAGAGAAAAGGTCTTGGCAATCCATATGAAAAGAAGAGGCCTTTGCTTTACAGTGACTATCCCTTCCTTTAGGACCCACAGATAAAAATTTGCTAAAAAAACTAGTGGAAATTTCTCTGTTGTTATGCCCTGTGGTTCGTGGGCCCTTGAGGTAGATCTGCATGAGCCAACTTTGGAATTGAAGTATGGCAGCTGCAACAACTCAGCACCAGTGTTAAGCTTGCTGTGAGCAGGGCTTCTTTTCTAGGGAACAGCACCATGGTGATGAAGACCACAAATTCTGAGGCTGAAATAATATTTGTGTGGCTCTCCACTTGACGGCATAGCCTACAGTGAAGCGGGCAGCTGCCTATAGCAGCAGTCTGCTGAGGAGGATAAAACCATCTGGCTTTGCTGCTTAATTCACTTATGTACAGTCCCAGGAAGCCCAGCTTTGTGCTGCTGCCAGTGTTACCAATGAAGGTGTCTTGGCAGGTGTAGGAGGTCAACTGCTGCTATAAAATGTGCTAACCTCTTTGGGTTGCAGAAATAACTGCTTTTATTTCTTCAATCCCTTGACAACAGAAGTCTCTAAATTTCTCCTCGTGTGGCTCTGCAGCCCAATTTTTCCCCTTTGATCTTTCCGTGTATACTAACTGAGGTCTAAAAAGTCTGTCTCCTCATTTTTAGTAAGGAGAAGATCACCGTTGGCTACACTGTGGGAAATCTTGAGTCAGCGCTGTATTCTGACTCACTTAGGGCTGATTCAAAGACCTTCGGCATGGCTATTCATTACAGTTGCTGTTCAGTGTGGTCAGCATTCTGTCTTTGGCAACAATCAACCACTGGTGCTCAGGAAAAATAGAAAAAGTTGTCAGTGCATTTAATTACGTATTCGCACAATGCTCAGCACTGAGCGAAACAAACAGCACTTCCAATGCACCGGCAAGGTACCTGCATTCACCTCTCTACAGATCTAGCTCTGCCTGAAGCCCAGCATTGGCTTACCAGGAGAGTTAAAGCCAATGGAAGAATAGTTTAATTATTATTAAAAGAACCAAATTTGGTCAGTGATTGGTCATAAAAGTGTTCCATCTTCCTGTCTATCTGCGGTTGGAGTTAACAACAGTGAGAACAAGTGAAATTCTTCATGCTTTTTCTAAATTTGTTGTTCTTCCATTTCACATTTTCATTTCATGAAATGAAATCTTGCTGTTTTACAGCAGAAGAGGGAATAGTGTCTTTTCCCTCTGCCTTGCATTGATTATCTGCAGTCAAGATCTTCCAAACTGTCTTAATATCCAGGTTCGGTTTTCTCAGTGAAAATTTTCAAAACTGGAACTCATTACAAGTCAGTAAAGCTGAGCCCTTTTAAAACCTTACAATTTTTAGAAGTATTTAAGATACTCTTATCCTTAACTCCCAATACTGAAATGCTGTTTAAAAATGCAACTTAGTCTCTCAAATTAGTCTGAAGCTTTTGAACATGCTAGTTGCACTATTTGCAGCCCAAAGAATGTTTACATCTGTAGCTATGCTGAACTTTGCAAGCACGGGATGTGGGCACAAGAATCTTTGCCATTATATTATCAAATTTTCCTTTGAAGAAGACTGAAGGTTACACTGTTTCCTTGGATGAACAATTGAATCTGGAAACCTGTCATGTTCCAACTCCTATTAACTTTGGTGGAACTGCACAAGCGTTGTTTAAAATGGCCCATAATGTCTGTCTAGAGAAATCAAGGGCTTGTTCTTCTGCCTTAGGGGCTTTTATTTCTGTCCTTCTTTGGAAATGAACACAGCATGTTAAACCTTGAGGCAATGAAAATGAGGCATTCCCTGATGCAGCAGAAAGTATTGGCTAATTCCAGCTTCAAACTGAATGGGAAGTCATTCTCATGGACTGTTAATGCAAAGTATCCTCCTTACATCTCAGTAAAATTTCATCCGGTATATGGGAAGAACTGTGGAGGGTGTATTGGATCTGCTTTCTGCACCAAAAATGGATGGGAAGGGAATGATGGAGTGGTTTCTTGATCCCTGTGAGGCACACTGGACATAAAATTATTTCTTAGAGCTGTAAATTCCTGCAGTGTATACTTATACACCGCTCTTGAAGATACAGAGAACTACTAGCAGCTTGTCTGTGTAAACAGCAGAAGGTGTCTAGGAAAGTTGGCATACATCAACAGATGCAGAGCAAGATTCCTCCGCGTCCAGTCATAGTTCATTTCTAGCACAGTGGTGATGGACAAATGGATGGAAAAAAGGAAGGGAGCAAGGATCACTGGACTATTAATGATTCTACAATTCTTATCTCTTCTATTCCCTATCAGTGCCATACTTGATGTGTGTCCTGAAGTGGGTGCTACTGCAAAGGGAAGTTGTACCTGGTGAGCATTTTATGAGGCTAAATCATAAGCCACATTGGGTCAACCAATACCATGACACTGACTAGAATGTTTTGATAGATTTGAAACCTATGGAGGTTTAATTAACATGGTCACTGGATGTTCTGAATAATGAAGAAGTGTTCTCTGATTTAGAAACTTGAGAATTTATTGCCAATTAGCCTATCTCATTTCACTGGCAATGCAATCTTTTTGATTTTCTGGTTTTGTTTTTTTTACAAACTAACCAACCTAGGCTCTTCGATTTTCTCTCTCATTTTAAGAGAAGACCATTAAATTCTACCTCATTTTTTAAATGAACCTGTAACAAAAGTATTGTGGATAGACTGCTTATTATACCTGCTCTTGGAAACTATCATTAGTATTTTGGGCACTGTCTCTATACATCAATATTAACAATAAGACCAGATTCTTTCCCCAGCCCTGCAAACGTGCAAAGGACAGTGGGGTTTAAGACTATGTTGCTGGACACACTCCATCACAAAACCAGGCACAGC
Source organism: Coracopsis vasa (assembly GCA_026283785.1). Taxonomy (NCBI): domain Eukaryota; kingdom Metazoa; phylum Chordata; class Aves; order Psittaciformes; family Psittacidae; genus Coracopsis; species Coracopsis vasa. The sequence continues at coordinate 21,040 of JANHGB010015241.1, read as the reverse complement.
ACAGATTCTTGTGAAGACTCAGATGTAATTCTTGAAAGATGTATTTTTCTTGAGAGCTGTATAGTTTTAATCCTTTCTCCCAGATTTATTTTTGACCAAAAGCCAAAAGCCACAGTGGAAGTCAATGATTCAGTGCTCATTTGAACCCAGGATCCTCCTGCATTTCAGTACCAGTTCAACAACTAGACCACAAAAGCATCTTATGCTGTCTCAGAAAAGAGTCCTCTTTGTGGGAAAGGGAGGAAAATTCCCAGCAGAACTCCCTTGGACTTCTGACCTTTGATAAAAATGAGGAAACAACACTTTTGATTTTCAAGAGATTAACATTACCATTATGTTTCTCTTAAAGGGGACATGTCAAGCTTTTACAAATTAAAAACAATCTCTGTTTAGCTGGTTTTTAAGTTTTATATTTGTTTTGCTGGTAACTACTCAGTCTATTCAAACAGAGCTCACAGTAGCATGATGTTTCTTTTTTGTTACTAGTCATATGCATTTATGAATATATTTTTATTTAAAAATAAAATGATAGAATGATTGTGGTCATACCACTCTGTTCATTCTAGACAATGGTCCAACGTCTCCATCAAACTGTGTTCTACTGAAGGTTGAGTGGGTTGCCTGTCAGCTTTTGTACCACAGTAAGTACATGCATGCATTTTTGCAGGATGTGGTCCACCATACAAGTCTCAGTTATGTCTAACTTCTGGCAAATCTCAGACCATAAATTGCTAATATGTTTGGAAAAGGGTCTGCATTTATCACATTCTTTTTGGTTAAACTCCTTTACAAATTTCACTGATGTATTTCAATATGGATTATGCTTTTCAGATCCAGCAAAAAAACAATTAAAAGCAAAAAGTGAGTTTAGCAGAAAGTTCCTCTTTGAATTCTGTATTCTTTTGAAGATTTCTCCTTCTGCTCTTTCTAAGGGAGTACTTGAGTGGTTTATGCTTACCTTGTTATGCTACTTTGTTTAAACAGCAAGGCTCATCAAAATAATCTGAACTATTTGAGGTATGAAGAGCCTTTTTCTCCTCAGTCAAGTATCTTTTTTTAAAACTCCGTTCATGCATTTTTTGCATGTCTATATTGTTCTGATTCCACAGAACTCGTTAATGCCAATATTGTTGCAGAAAGATGCATTCACCAAAGTATATGTATACTTTGCTTAATTGAAGATATTCTTTCCATTTTAGTATGTAAAATTTAGGAAAAAGAGCAGGTGAGCGAATGAGTTTACACAACATACTGTAAAGCACTATGTTGCTGTGTGTAAGTCTTGGGCAAAGAAATCCGCAAGGAAACATTTTGGTTGCAATCTTGTTTCATCTTCTTATAAAGAAAAATGAAAAAATAAACGATGCAGAGGTTGATAAAAGCCAGAAGCTGGACGTAACTCTTGCTCATTCGATGGCCCACACTCTGCAAGCATGAACGCATGAGCTTATCTCGTTGGACAAAGATAATCTCCTAAGAAATCATAGAAGCCAGAGAACTGCTTAGATGAGACTAAGCACATGTGTAAGGATTTGCAGGATCAAGCACAAATGCTGATTTATTGGCTATGCAATCTTCATTACAACCCACTTTGATTAAGAGTTTGGCAATTACCTGTAATGACTCATGTATGTGACCATTTTTCTATGAGACAATGAAGAAATACGAAATATCGGTGAATGCAAAGCTGCCAAATCACAAATATCAAAGGTTCAGAGCTTGCACTGAGAATGTAATGCAACAACTTGTATAAATAGAAATGTTGCACGGAGAATGTTAGCTCATCAAATAAGCAGTTACACACAGGAGTCAGCTTATGTGTGTTTTGAGTTTTCTCATGAGAAATTGAAATACATTTTTTTCAAAACTTTCTTGTTCTTTCCTATATTCTCATAGAGCATTTGCAGCATTGCATTTGTGCATATAATGAACACTAGAAGACGTAGCATACTGTAATAAATAGTACTTATAATAAAGAATAAATAAAAATAACTACATACAAATAATGTTGATATAAACACAGCCTTCATTCTAATGTGCTTATATTCAACAGAGCTCAAAAGAAGTTTCAAAATACAACTGGATTATTCTGTATGGGTTGTTCAGTGTGTTCCTTCTGTATCTCTCTATTCATTTTGTGTTTAGCTGAAGGGAATGCTAGCAGTCTTGGTAGTTAACTATTCTCTCTTTTTTGTAGTAATCGGACCTTCTGGAAGCAATGAGGCTTGCATTTTGTGGTAATGACAATGCTTCAGCCTATAACATCAGTGCTGGTGTCCTAAGAAATGTCTGCTTTGTGGATGCCCTCAACTTGGTTCCCCATGTCTTCTTGCTATTTATCACCTTCCCAATTTTGTTCATTGGTGAGTTATTCAATGGGGCTGTGCAATCCTACAAATGCTAAATCATATATGTATACTCAGTCATGTTTATATGTGCTTGGAGTCCTGTGGTGCAAACCATTTGATGCTTTGTATTTGCTAATTTTAAAAAAGAAGAGACAGAATGGCTTGACCCAGAGCACGTGACACCAGCCTGCGTGAAATGTTGGAAATATTAGATGCAAATCTGAGCTAAACAGCATGAAAAGATGGCTAAAAACCAGAGGAAACAGATCCAAATGCTTTGAAACTTCTCTCTGGAGAAGTTTTACTCAGATTTGAAATTGGCAACTTGCAACCTTTGCTATTATTAGGTATTATAAGACTTAGGGCAGTGGGTCTAGATTTCCTTCAAGTTACATGAATTTCAGAGAATATCCAAAACATGCAACTTGGATCTAATGCTAGGAGAAGTGTAGGAAACTTTTAAAACAGAATGATTTCTTCTTTTACCAATATTTGTAAACAGAAATAGAGCAAAAGAGATAATATTTTTCCACAGCAGTGAAGATGGGAAATGATAAATCTGTCATGAAGAATTTAGGACAGGGGAGTGGTTCTAACTCACTTATTCTTGTAAAAAAACCCATCTAAACTAGAACTCTAACTAGACTTTTTCTCTATAGTTGTCTCTTTATCCCAGTTATTTGCAGTGGTGAAATAAATACAGTTTAATACTTTTTCAGAGCTGTCAAACAGTGGCATTCTAACTGATCATAAGAGATAAAGAGACTTGAATAACCATCAATAGGCAATACGTATTATTACTGCATGAGAAATGGCATATCAGTTATTCCATGTTACCTTTCTGGTGTCATGTATATACATACTAATACATTTCTTCCATGAGGAAGATTTTAATTTGGGACTATATTTGAACTAAAGATTTAAGGACTTCCACTATGCAAAAAGACTCTGAAGTGATTGAATAATAGGCTACAGGATCCTGTGGGCTGAGACACACAGTACCTACCAATCAAGGATAACAAGATCCAGTGACTGAAAACTAATTAAATCATTGAGGAGGGGAGTAAGACGCAAGTTCTAACAAAAAGAGTAACTAAAGACTGGGAAAAAAACCCGTAGGGATTATGGAGAACTCTCTCCAACAGTGCTGGATCTTTACATCACTGCTGGCTCTTTCTTTGAGATGAGATGCAAGTCATCCTTGAATTATAGGGACTGTCTGCAGAAGTGTTTGCTGGAAATGCAATGCAAGGTGTGAGAGCAAAGAGAATCTTTTACGACAGTCCGTGTTATGCATTGAGTGGTAGAAAGATACTTTTAATTTCCTTACAGGTATTAGCCAATTAATTTTGAAATAGTATTGCAGCCACTAAAAATTCCATCTATTTTCTAACAATGTTAGAAAAAAGTGAAAAAAAACCCAACATAATAGCTTAAATTGTGTGTTACGTATTCTATGATTCTATCATTCTGTGTATGTAATTCTTTGTTTTCTATTTTGTACCTTAATTATCAGGACAAATAGTTGTTGAACAGAGCATTAAAGGCCAGCTAGAGTCCACAATATTGACTGACTCCGAAACTGAAAATTGATGATGAACCATATTTGTGCAGATGCAAAGAGGAAATAATAATGAAAAGCAGCTTGGGAGAGACAAAGATAGGAGCAAGGTCAAAGAAAGCCATGTTAGATTAGGAAAATCTCAGGAAACTGGAAAATGCTTGAGATGGATATGGAGAAGAGAGAACATTTTGTTCCAGTGATATTTTGTATATTAAACAAGGATGAAGTGGTAAAATCCTGACAGTTTCCAAGAATTAATAAACCTGTATTCTGGTTTAGGTGTTTCTGAGTCACCTGATGAGCTTCTAGGCATGATAAGATGCTGCATCCTTGCTGCATCCTTGTGTATTGAAAGCATATCCTGGATTTTAAACTCAGCTGTGGGGCGGGGGGGGTAATTTTTATTTTTTTTTTTTACTTCCCCAAAATGTGCTGTTCTTGGGATTCTCTATGGGCTTTGGAAATTCTGTTGGGGAGTTCCAGGAGCTGCCTTACAGTAAGAGGGACATGTACAGCCATGTAGGCTGACTGAATTAGGACAGCCCTCTACCAGCGTGGGAAGGAACAAGGGCCAAAGCAACATGCAGGACAGGACTTACTGTCATGATTCCTAGTCAGTCCTCAGCTCCCCCCAACACTATCATTTCTCTCAGTTCCTCAGTGCCCTGCTTCTTGCCAGGTTGCTGGCCTCAGACAGGATCTTGCCTGAAAAGGATAGGTGCCATCTGTGGTGATGACATGAAAACAAGATTCAAGATTAATTTGTTGATTGAATCAGCTGAGTGCTGGTGCTGTGCTGGGAGCTTCAATGTGCCAAGAATGCACAGGGCAAGAAGGCTGGGCAATGCCTGAGGAGCCGAGACAGAAATCACCATTCAGCATCCCCTGAGACAGTGCCTGAAGCAGAGATAATAGATGTTATTTGTTTGAATTAAATGTATTTATTTGAGGCCTCATTGACCATATCAATTGGAATCTTTGCCCGTTCTCGTCTGCGGCTGGGAAAGGCACTGTGACGCCATGAATTAAGATCTGTCAGTCCCTGTTGTGTGAGGCCAAGACTCTCAGATGTTTATTTTGGTTTTCTCATCTTTGTTCTTGGTCAGGTACTTCTTATCTTTGATTGCAGTTGTGGGAAGGCTGTTGTCCCATTGTCCATAGAGTTAGATTGAAATTATGGGGGGCTACATGGCAACTCAGACACCCCTCCTTATCTTATTAGTAACAACAGCCACCATAGTCTTGTAGTGTTTTTGCGTTGATTGTATACTAGTAAGTGTGACCTATGGATTAGAGTAGGGAATTGATAACCAGGTCACTCGAGGTCTGGCTGTGTGATAATTTTCGTCTTTCATTACTGTTATTTCCTAGGCTGGGGAAGCCAAAGCTCCAAAGTCCAGATTCACCACAATACCTGGCTGCACTTCCCTGGGCACAACCTGCGGTGGATCCTGACATTCACCCTCCTGTTTGTACACGTGTGTGAAATAGCAGAGGGAATAGTTTCCGATACGTAAGTGAGGTTGTTTGATAGATAGCCAAAGTAATTGCATTCATTAGTGTATAGTGATAATATGTAATGGCCTGGCTAGTAAGGTATAAGGAGATTTTCCCCAAAAAAATGGGGCATCATTTCATGAACTGTCAGGATTTTAATGAGATGAAGGTGAGTGAAATGATTGTTCTCAGCACTTTGTTATTCTTCTCTCAAGCTATAATGTCAAGTAAATATTGACAAAATTTGAAACATTCACATGGAAAACATCTTTTTATCTCTAGGAAAATCATATTTTTTCCTCTTAAATAGATCAGCGGAACACCTAGGAATGTAAAAATGTTACATTGAAAAAAGACATCAAAATCACTAATTCATACCTTGTTTATTTTCAGACAAATGAAATCACGCCATCTGCATCTTTTTCTACCAGCTATAATCGGATTTGTGGCTGCCACTGTATCCATAGTCTATTACCATAATATTGAAACATCTAACTTCCCAAAGCTGCTGTTGGGTAAGTCTGAATCTGATATTTATGTATAAAACCTTACAAACCCCAGCAGTTTAGCCAAAATCAGCTGGGGTATATTGAAATATGAAATGTGTGAGACTATTAAAAGAGAGAGGAATAATCCTCTGCTCTTCAAATTAATATTATTATAGAAGTTACTGCACCTTCTATAAAGTATGCAATGAAAATTGTTTTTAAAAATTATTGCAAAAGGAAAAGAATTGTATGCCTATCATATTTCTAGCATGAGCTTTTAGGTATTTTTTAACACTGCTCATTATTTTGAGGCAAAATCTTGCTTTCGTTTGAAAGGGCTGTTTCAAAAGATCACTTTTAATAGTTGTCTGATCACAAGCCATCCTGTGCAGATAGCTACTGTTTCTCAGCATCCTTTGCAATTGCTTCTGAGATTACACAATCTGCTTCTGAGTTTACTGTCTCAGTCAGGAGATGGTCAGAAGAATCTGACTAGCATAGCAGGGTAATGCTTCGTACAAATATGCTATCCAAATTACTTATAACTCAACAACCTGAATGAGCCATTGACAGGTACAAACCATGCTGCAGGATATAATTAAACTTTATAAACTGTTTCAAAATGAGCACATTTCCATATTCTTATCTGGGATGCATCCTGTTTTTTCAAGGCGGAATATGATATTTGTCAAGTTAAGTGACTTTTGCTTAATTTGAATAACAATGTTCCCATTCAGAGTATCTTCAGTGGACTTTTGTAATTGTGCGAAGATCCACCATTGTGGATCACTTTGAAGGGTATCATCACCTCAGATGGCACCAGGAAAGAGAATAATGACTTGGGTAAAGGAACTGCTAAGCAAATCTCTTGAATCTGAGTTCCTGACTTTGGCTAAGATCACAAATTGCCAGCCTACAGACTGGTGACAAAGAGGGTCACCATGCCTGCATTCCACTAAGCCATGGGATAAATCTGTTTGAGACAGCTAATACTTCTGCAGCACAAGCGTGGTTATGTATTTATTTATGCATGTGCACCTTTTTTACAGCTCTCTTTGTTTACTGGATAATGGCCTTTGTCACCAAAACAATCAAGCTTGTCAGATACTGCCAGGACGGTGTGCCTTTTTCTCAGCTGCGTTTCTGCATCACTGGAATTATGGTCATTCTCTATGGGCTGCTGATGGCTGTAGAGATCAATGTCATTCGAGTTAGGGTATGTGGTTTCTTTATCATGATATGAAAAAAATATCTGTAGTATCTTGGGGGTAAAGATGGGTCTTTAGTCCCAATAACTCTTGCTTGTGTCAAGTGTAGGCCCAAGTTTAGCTTAGCTATAAATGTCTGGTTAATTCTATAGAAATCAATAGGACCTGGCATCTCTTTAAAATATATGTCCTTAATGTGTCCCCTAGACATCATATATACGTGTGCCTGTGTATACATATACGCACAGAGTGTACATACATATTTGTATAGATACACATGCATATTTGTGCATGTGAGGGTATATATGTGAATGGGATCTATACAGTATATGCTATGTTAATGCAGATAAACTATGTATGTAGGGAATGTATAACTTAGCATACATTCTTACCCATGATAATTTAAAATATCTTTATATCTCAAGAATCCTTTTATGTTGTTTTTGCTCTACTGGTAGGCTATAGAGCTGTGTACACATTCCATATTGCTCAATTTCTTGCTAGTTATGCTGTCAAAATGGAAATGCTGTTATTTACATGCAAATTTATATTTAAATTCAAGGTATGATTACCTTTAAATACTGATTTGACACCATAGTTGTATTATACATAATTTTTACTAAAAATTGCTATCAATAAGACCATTCCTGAACATAGGCTGTCTATTTCTTCTTCTCCAGAGGTACGTTTTTTTCATGAACCCTCAGAAAGTAAAGCCACCAGAGGATCTACAGGACTTGGGGGTGAGGTTTCTGCAGCCATTTGTCAACTTGCTTTCAAAAGCGACTTATTGGTGGATGAATACTCTTATTATATCTGCTCACAAGAAACCTGTGGACCTGAAGGCAATCGGAAAGCTTCCAATTGCAATGAGAGCACTCACAAATTATATCTGTCTTAAAGAAGCATATGAAGAACAAAAGGTAACCAAAGATGTTCATTTCACTGTTTGGCCTTAGAAACTATAGCGTCACTTTGAATTTATTCTGCTTCTATGAAAACCTAGTTTTAGGAATCTTTAACTTGGGACTGTTTGTTCCGAAGTGAAACTTAGGTTAGGAAGTTCCAATCCAATGGATACTGTTTAGTTTTAAGTGAATTTACAGCAGGGGAGAGTTGCCAGATTGAGAGCAACTGAAAACTAAAACCATAACAGACTTGCTAGCTTTCATTTTAAAAGTGAAAGCATTGTTTAAATCTTAGCCTGTTATGGCAGCATCTTAAATTAGAAGACATTCTGTCCATAGTTTCAGCTGGAAGCACTCATCTTCACTTTTTCCTCCAGAAAGAGAAATAGCCAAAACCACACATCAAGAATAGCCAAAACACTCATGTCTTAACAGCACTTTAAGTCACCAATACAAAACACAGCACCAGACAGGCTGCTATGAAGAAAATTAACTCCATCCCAGCCAGACACAGTGTAAAATTCATGGTGGGCAAATTCACTGGCTAGGACAGGAGTTTCCAGAAAAACTTCTGAATGCATTTAGGCAAAAATCTGGTGTTTCATTTGTGCTTCAAGCTGGTGATTCCTGCCAAAGACAGGAAGATTTTGTTTTGCAGAAAGGCAGAAGGATTTGACAGCCTGCGTCCCTGATTTTTGCATACATATCAATTCTCAAGCATAAACAGAGAGAATACCGGCATTCGGAGGCCACTTTGGAAAATGTAGCACAGAGGACAAAAGCATACCAATCCTGTTCCTGCACATACCAGAGAAACATGCTTCTACACAGAGTATTTAGAACTGCAATGCGAAGGAAAGCCGGGAGGAGCAGATCTCTGTTCACAGCAACTGATGGAGCTGCAGGCTCCTTTCTGTGCCCTCTGAAATGAAACCATAATCAGTACAATTATTTCTATTTCAGTAGATTTAGGTTGCTTCTCTTTCCTTTTGTAGTCGATGCTTAGAGACCAAGACCCTTCTGCTGTAAGCAGAAAACTATTGAGTAATTGGAACTGAGCTATTCATAGCAAGAAGTGCATCCCTTAGGCCAGCTCCTTAAAGAAGCATTTGATGCCTAAATTCTACTTAAAGAAACCAAAGAGTCTTAGGCACCTGCATACCCCAAGAATCTGAGTCTCTGTGTCATTCTTAATGACAGTCATGACGACTGGGTGCAAGCATTTGTTTGTAGCTCATTTACATTTGCAGACACTGTGTATGCCTGCACAAATATGTGGTTCAGATGTCAAAATGCAAGTTAAGTATGCTATTGCTCATGTGCATGAACACACTTTCAGTGTGTAGCTTCCCTTGGTGTGTGTCATGTGTGTATGGAGGCTTGCATAGGTACCCATGCAGTTACATGCGCCTATGTTTATAAAGCTGGTTTACATCAGATATTTTGGTTTCCGTTGTTGTTTAAAGTCTTGAGATTACCACAGCCTGTAGCACATTTGTGCCAATGTTCAAAAACAGGCTGTAGCCCTAACGTAAACCGATTCTTCACGGATAAAGTAAACCAAAGGGCTAAAGCCAATCCAAAGAGGCAGGCAGTGAAAGTCACTGCAGTTCACTCCCAACAGAGAAATATGTTGGCTTGTGCGCAGTTGGGCCAGAACACAACCACAGAATTAGGAAAATTCTTCAGGTTGAAGCGTGGTCCACAATCTGGATGAGTTGATATGTCACTGTCTCTGCTGCTGGAGTGTATTTTACACTAATCTTCTGCAGCTGGTGAGGGGAGCCCCCCAGACTCCTCTGGATTAAGTGGGGTTATCCCTGCCTGTGCCTGGTGAGAGTTGACCTCAGCTGTGCTCCATGGCCCTGCAGAAAGCAAGCTTCTGTTACTTTCCAAGCCCTTCTTATCATGCCTTGATGAAAGATGCTCAACATGACCATGAATATTCTGTATTGTAAAATGCCTTTGAGGTGACTCACATGGCATTGCCTTGCTATCTCTTCTGCATGCTACAAAAATTGAAACCAGTTGAGGTTCTTTACCAACTAGTAGCATGAGTTAAATGAGTCAGGTTGAATTTTGATGACTGTTTTCTCAAAATCACTGTTTTCCAAACTTTAGTCCCAATCATATATGAGTGTAAACTAGAGGGCCTGAGATTAACTTTTTATGGCTGCTATATAAAATAAAATAGCATATTGCCACTTGCATAACCGTGATGTCAATAGATAACTCCTGAAATCTGTATCCAGCTATTTAGACAGAATTCTTCTGGCTCCTACCATTTGAAGGTTTGCCCACTGACACAGTACCTAAGCTAACACTTCTCAGTGTCGAAACTAAATTCACTATTCTGTTCTAGGTTTTTTATATTTTCAAATTTTTATCAAGCATGTCTTAGCATTGTGAATGCATTCACTACTCAAAATTCTTTAGTTATAAGTAATTTTTTTCAAAGTATCAAGTCCTGTCACTTTCTTCTATATTTAATAGAAGTTTAAAGCCAGTTATCAGTAATTTATTATAATATTAAGTAATACAAAACAATACAATACGATGCTAAATAACTGGTGATCAACATTCTAATTGACTATTAGTCTGGTAGTCACTACTGCAAAAGGCATTCCAACTCTTACTGTAAGATATAGATCGTTACTGGTTTTATATGTAGCTTGTGCTTGGAATGTGTGTAAGAACATAGCATATGTTCTTTCGAATTTGAAGACACTATAAAACTACGGGTAAAACAACCTCTTTTGGTAATTAAGCTTACTTAAATGTGTTTTCCTGATAAGTTACCTTAGCTCCTATCACGCTGTTAAAGTGCACATCGTTTATTTCAGGAGGATTACAGTAGCCCTTGTAAGTGCAGTCTAGCACAAAACACATTAGGCAACAAATTCAGAGCCTTTTGTCTGGGAAACTCGCATGTGCTGTTTCCCTCATCAAAAGCAGCAGTTTTATTCTTAGCACTTCTTTCTGAAGTGTTAGCTCTAATTTGTCCGTATGTTGCTTATTTCTGAAGCTTCCTGGCATTGGGTATGACCAGCCTGGCCTAGTCTGCAGAAGCCAGTAAACAGCGATCTGGCCCTCCTCTACGCTTGTACATTTCTGGCATCATGCACATATTCTATCTCACTGCTAAAGAGGCATAAAAGGAAAAAATGAGAAAAGAGAAAATGAGACATGAGGCAGCCGAGCAGGGTACAGGAATACTGGCTTTTCTTTGGTTAATTTGTGGGGGTAGGGAGTTGTTATTACCGGGCTATACTTAAAATGTCTTGTTGAATAGTCAAGAGGGCTTGGCTTGGGTTACAACTTGCAGGCATGTGTGCTACTTGAAAAATGACAGATGCTTTTTTAAAGTGTCAAAAGCTGCTGCCTGGAGCACAAGGAAGCGCTCTGCAGACCATGGATCTGTTCAGTAAAACTCTTTCTTCTACAAATTAAGAGAATCTCATAAATATTAGAATTCCTCTGACTAGATAAAGGGTAACTGCTGGTTGGTTTTTAGGGCAAGAGTTGTGATACTGCATCACTTCACAGAACTGATGGCTTTCTAGCCTTGATTTAATCTTACCTCCCAACATAGCCTGCTTCATCTTTTTTGAGCACAGTAATTAGGGATCAGCTGAATTCTGTCTTCCTGGAAGGCATGCAAGAGATAGATAGATAGAAAAAGTCCAGATAAATTAAATTAAACTATATTCTTGTGGTGTCTGTGCATGTTTTTTTTTTTTTCTTTAATCCCTTTCTCCCATCAGAAGGCTTTACTGGATCAAGTGGTTTCACAGCTACTGTGAAAGCCAAGATTACCCCTGTGAGCAAGGGGTGGAAAGGTCAGACCTTTTCCTGAGTGCACATGTGACAAGGAGCAATGGCTAAATGCCAGTTTGATTAATCTGTGTTTGCATTCCTGTGTTCACAGGTTCAGAAAAGTGGTAGGACATAGAGGTGAGAAACCCATTACCAAGAGGAGTTAGAATTTGAATTTGCAGTGGAGAATGTCTGAAATCTGTTGATACCTACAACATATTTGCCACCTCACCTACCCAAAACACCCCTCAGGAACCATTTGGGCATCCAGGCAGAAATAAAACGGAAGTTGCCAGGGAGGTCTCTTCTTGGTGCTTTGATAACCTGTTTCTCTGTTTTCCAGAAAAAGGTAGCAGACCAGCCCAATCGGAGTCCCTCCATATGGTTAGCCATGTATAGTGCTTTTGGACGACCAATTCTTCTCAGCAGCACGTTCCGTTACTTGGCTGACTTGCTGGGTTTTGCTGGGCCATTATGCATTTCTGGCATTGTCCAGGGCTTCCAGAATACAACCAATAATACAAATACAACAGAAAAGGTAACCTGACAACATGGATTGAAAGACTTTGTTTAGTAGTAGTTCTAGATTCATACATGGTATTTAATTTCCCTGGCTGCATGCTTTTATATGTCTACGATATTGTCTATGATATTGTCGTTGTATTGTTCCATTGTTTTTTTCAAGCAAATTGGGTAGGGTTTTTTGTGAGGGACAGTCAAGTTATGAATCTGAATAGTGGAAGTCTTTGGTATAAATGCAACACAGGTAGTGGTGGCTTCTACCCATTGCCTAGCTGTCTGCCTCTTAGTGGAGTCATACCAGCAGTTCTAGGGAGAAGGAACAGCTTTTCTGCTCCTCTTCAAATGTGCCTCTTCATTTCAGGCAGGACACCTGCTGGTGGTGCCTCAGCGATGCATCCAGCAAGTAGGAGCCTGTGAATTTTGCTTAATTTCTGTCCATCTGTCCATTTGTAGTTCATTGGCAGGTTTGAGCTCTCTGGAATCTGTTTTCCACTGGGAAGTTGACAGTAGTCACTCCCTGTTAATGACTAGTTATACTGCTGAAGTGCATTGGCACATGAGAAATTGAAAAGCATCCACTTTATTTAGTGGCATTCTTGATACTAGAAGTGCACAAAAGATAATAGCTCACAGCTCATTTCAAGTTTCACTGAGACTGATTTTTGAGAAATCTCTGAGCACTGAGCAAGCATCTGACACAGAACATTTTCTATCCTGGTAGTAGCTAGTGAAAAGACACAGGTAAAATTATTTTACTAGCTGACAGCAGAGAAGACATGATGAAGAAATTTTCCTACATCTGTCTTCTGACACAGAAACATCCTGTATGCTTTATGCAGTGAGTGCTTTGTATTTGAATGAGCAGATAGGTATGTAATGGAATAACATTTTCCCCTCCAGATAAAGCATTTCACTATCATCACTATCCAAATATCTTCCTCTGGCTGCTGACTCCTGACATTCATTTTCTTGACTGATGGTCTGAATTTGGCTTTAAACATACTCAGCCATTGCACTGAAAGAGTGTTTAATTGTGCAGCTTATCAAATAAAGCTCTTTATCATCTCTGAACCTCTATGTATTGGATTTGAGCCACAGAGTTAAAAGGCAAAGTGCGTATTTTGGCTTCAAAAATAGTGAGGTTTTGCATGTACAGCAAACAAGTTATTTTAGCATGAAAAGGGGTAATTTCTCAGTCTCAGATTTAGGAATTGGCACCTTGACAGATTCCTTTATCTTTTGTACTCTTCAGAGTAGTGGTTTTAATTGGGGGGGGGTTAAGTTTTAATCAACACTATTTAAAGGGAAGATTAAAATCACTGGAAAACTTGAAACTATTCCAAGAGCCAGGCTTGGTGACAGTCACTGTTTCTCTTGGATACATTTCAGAATACATTTGCTTTTAATTTATGAATTTTGACAATCTTTCTCTTGGTTGCTCTTGCTATTATGCATTTCTCCTTTAAGTTATGTCTAGTTTCAATTAATATGAATTAATTTAATTTTATGTTTATTCCCCTTAATACGTGAGAACTCTCTATATATTGAGGTACCTACAAATGTCATTATTGATATCCCCACTGTGTACACATGGGGAAGTCAGATGCAGCAGAACATTACAAAAAGAGTTTTCAAATATGTTTATCTGACCAATCATGCACTTAAGCAATCTCATTTTTAAGGAGTTGGGCTCGTTGAGCCATTTAGTTCTATTATTTCGGTGGGATTTAAGTGTTTTACAAACATTGGACCTTTTGAAAAGACTATTGGGTGCTTATACACACCTTTTGGCTGTCAGCTGCCTGTGGCAGAGGGAAGAGTGTGTGGGGAGAGGCTGGGGCCACTGCAGCGACGTGAGCCTGGACGGCTTGGAGCACCTCTCTCCTTGCCTGCAGGCTCATGATGGCTGACAGTAACCCAGAGAGATGAAGGAACCTTCAAGCGGGTGGGTAATGGCTTGCTTCCCAAACCTTTCATCTCAGAATCAGGCTGGGTATTTCAGTTTTCTGCAGAACAGGCTTTATCCTTCTTTTTTTTTTTTTTTTTTTAAGAATTCCTGTATATCCTGCTTGCAGCTGTATCGGAAATACCAAAGGAACAGCCTTCCTTGCAGTAGTTTAGTTCCTTTTCTGCCTGAAACAGAGCACAACGGTGAACATAAATATCAGAAAATTAAAACAAATAGAGTTGTTTGTTTGGGGTTTTTTTTTGCCCCTGTTGGGGCATTTAAACCTTTATTTTGTAGGGAGTACTGGCATATATATTCTTATTTTATTCAGAATTCCAAACTATAATTCTGGAAGGAATTGTTTCCACAGTATGCAAATGCAATGTAAGTAATTAATCACATATAATAATAAATATTGTCTTGCAGCTTCTTTGTGGTGCAGGTAGAATGAGGTTTATTTTCTACTTAGTAGCATTTCTATCCTACAAATCATCTACAAATCATCAGAATTTGACGGAGAAACTAAAGATAAGGCAGACATGGTGATCTCATTATCACTTTCCTGCTATAAAAAAATCATTTTAGAACTGCTAAAAGTAAAGTTCCAAGTCTTTTAACATGCATAGAGTATGTAATTTGTATTCAAATGATTTTGATACATAGGACAGTGAGAAATCTGACTTCTGTAACTTTCCTATAATACCATCAATATTTTGTATTCTATTGCAATAACTGAATTTCCAGTGTCTCAAGGATATACAATCCCTCCTATGCCACTGTCCTGGGTTCATCTATAGCAGTCATTTTTCTCCTTCTTACTAGGTGGTGCAGTGCTGTATTTTTTTACTTTCAGCCTGGGAGTTTTTTCCTGTCTTTTCAGGTGAAGGATCCATCAAATTCATATCTTTCCTCAGAGGAATTCCTCAGGAATGTTTATGTTTTAGCAGTTCTTCTCTTCCTGGCCCTTATCTTGCAGAGGACATTCCTGCAGGCATCCTATTATGTGACTACAGAAACTGGCATCAACCTACGAGGTGCTTTACTGGTGAGCAAATATGTTCCCATGATCTGCGAAGAAATTCACTAGTAATAGCTCCAGCTTTATACTTTCATTTGTCTTGTTCTTTATCTGAAGACTTTGTTAACAATTATTTAAGAGAAGATATGCACTGTATTTTTATACAGAAAACTATATGTATTTTTATACACAAACTATGTATTTTTATACAGAAAAGTAGTATCACTGGCATAGCCAAACTGATGCCAGCAATTCCTTTTGCTAAAAATTAAGCCCATCATACTTACATGTTGAAGTTTAATACTCACTCTGTGCATATAAGAACATAGCAGATGACATTAGGTATATGAAGATAGTTGTTTTGGCTCTGGCATCTGCTTTGTTCGTTTGCTTATGAGGTTACTTCTGCTGACTGTGGACAGAGTCATCTGCAGAGTACCTTGGCTGAGCTATGTTTTATGGGAACATGGTCCATGTATCGTGAGTGATGATCCTGAGTATTTATGCCCTTTTGCACTGAGCCCTGTGAGACGGGACAGGAGCGATTCATCTGCAAAACTGTCTCCAAAACCAGCATCCATTAACCCTCTGTGAAAGTCACATTTATGAACTGGACCCAGCAGCTCCAGCTCAGCATGTGTGTGGGTTGTAACAGGTATCTCCGCAGACCAAACTCCACAGACAGCAGTAGCACTGTGTGCAAAATGGAAGCTGGAACTGATTCTTTGCCAGATGTAACTAACCATAGGAATATCAGCTCAGTGTGGAAGCTTCTTTTTAGCTTTGTGCTCACTTTGATTGATGTAGCTGTTTCAAACATTTTCTGCCTTCTCCCAGAGTAGATAGTACAAACTTTCCTTGTGCTTTTGTGGCTCCCTGTTGCCAAAATGGGGACTCTTATGACCATATGCAGCTGGTGTAATTCATCATAGTCTGTAGGCATTTCTGATTAATTCAACGGGATCTACCTTGCTCTTGGACAAAACAGGGCCAAAAAAATTATTTTTAAAAACTTCCTTGAAGCTTCAGTGTTTGATATTTTGGTCATAACTGCAAATTGGGCTCACAATATTTATCTTGAAAATTCTGGTAGGTATAAGTCCTGTTTAATTTTCAACCCTGTTAGGTTCCTATTTTATGGAAATAAGTGAAGGAGAGAAACCCAAAGGAATACATACCTACCCTGATCAGAATTTCATAACATGAGTTTAACTGTCATATTGGAAACAAGGATCTCTTTGACAGACCGTGTCACAAAAAAGCAGGCTTACGAAATGTTTGTTGAAAAAGATCTTTGCCCTGCCTCCTAAATTTTGATGTTTTGTTGTCATTTTTTTCTATTTTAGGTCTGCGTTAAGCAACAAACCTTTTAAGAGGAATTGGAGTTTTTAAAAGTCAGTTCTCTCTCTTGTGCTTTCTTTTGCTCTATCTCCATCTCTCTCTCTGTCTCAGGTGAGAGACTGGGAGAAGGGCTGTCTTAGGTAAAGACTGATACCACAGTTCGAAACGTCCTGCTGCTACTGTTGTTTTATAATTACATCATTTTCATATCTTCCATTTTATTCCTTCCCTGCAGGCAATGATATATAATAAGATCCTGAGGCTTTCTACATCCAACTTGTCCATGGGAGAGATGACGCTGGGACAAATCAATAACTTGGTTGCCATAGAAACAAATCAATTAATGTGGTTCTTGTTCCTGTGCCCCAATCTGTGGGCAATGCCTGTTCAGGTAGAGCATCAAAGTAAGGGCCTGATTTCAGATATCCTCCAGCCTTGTTGAAAAGAGTATATGTCTGTGAGACTACTACAAAAACCAGAGGGGAACCTGGACTTCACACTCATTTGTGAGGAAAACTAACAAGCAGAAATGTGGCCCAACATCTCCTCCAAGGACTGGGAGTCTCTCACTGAGGGCCAGTGAAGGGAAAGCATCTTTGTGAGCAGGATTTCCATGTCACAGATGTGGTCTGTGACTTTAAGAATAATGACCTGTCATCCTTTCTTGGCTCATATTTTTTCCACTTCTGACAAAAGTCATTGCTATTACTTCTGCCACATGGCAGCAACACAGGCATCTGCCCAGCACTAAATACTGCATTTGCAGTGCCCACTTGTAACTCAGTTTTGTGGTAGGAATGGAAAGCAATTGAATCCTGCTCAGTGACTGACAGCAGCACTGACAATGCACTGCACAAAATGCTCAGAGGAGCTCTCATCTAAACAAGCTTACTTACTCTGAAGGTCTGGTTCTTAACCAGGCTGGGAAAGATCTGTAGGCACATCTGTGGGAAGGAAAGGTAAAGATTATTAGCCTGAAAGGAACCTTCAGAAGTTCTAAATGATGTAGTGACCTAAGCCATGCTGATTTTCCGTGAAGCTTGGGCTACTGTAGCACCTTCAGAATTTTCATTTTGGGGTGGGATTGGCATGGTCTTTAGTTATGGGTGATCCTGCTGACATTATACAAGTTTAAAAAGGGATAGAACCCACTCTTATAGTAGATTTGTTTTGCTGAAATTCCTGAAACTATATCAGTAATTTATTGTAATAGCAATATTGCTATTACTAATATTACTATTACTAATGGATCAGGTAGGGTTTAGAGAGTCATAAAACAATTTCTGGAGAAAAAGACTAAAAAGATTACATGGTAGCGGAAATTAAAAATAATACAGAGGGTTTCATTTTAAGTCACTGTTTTACGTCCAGGTTTATCTGGAACTGTTGCTGTTAATACTTTCAATGTTTTTCAGTGAACGGGTGGTTTGTTTGCTGTGGGTAGTGAATAATTGCATGTAGCCTACATTCACCACTCATTTGTCTCTTCAATGAAATTTCTGCCCCAGCTACTGTAGAAAAGTAATGGCCTTCCTCACCACTACTATGAAACACTGGCTTGAGGAAGCTTCTAATGCTTCACCCATGAATTTGCACTTGGTGAATGAGCATCTGTGGCTATACAGGGCTCTTTCTGCTCTTTAGCTCTTAATCATAGCAATTGCCTTACACCTCTCCTCCAACAATAAAACTGAAAGGCGAATACTTACTTCTTCCTTCTCAAAATACCATGCAGCTGAGTCATATCAATGACACTGATTTTGTGGTAATATGGCTTTCTGCCTGATAAACTCAATTGGCTGTTTTTTGGAAAAATAAGGGTAGAAACTAACCTTTGGTAAATATGAGCTGGATTATAACTGTACCACTCTGGAAAAGGTGATAGGACTGTCCTGTCTTGCCTTATGCAAAGGAGCTGTGCTTCAAGGAATATTCCACCGTTGAGCAGCAGAACAGCTTGTAGCAAATACTGAACTTGTATCCATCCAGTGTGGTCAAATATAGCCATAGCTTGCTGAAGATTGGGGTGAATCTAAGAAAATATATTGCATGTATATATATATATAGTATTATGCACATATATATATACACGCATATATATATATATCTTTGAAAATAAATTGTGTACCTAGAGTAAAAATTCATTGCGGGATCAGTCCCCCAGTAAAGGCTTCAGTTTACACAAGTACAAATTGCTACTTGTAACCCTGTATTATTCTGCTAACAAAATGGCATCTAGGTATGCTAATTTACATTACAGAAACCTGAAAAGCTAATAATGATTTTGAAATGTTGAACTCTACTGATCCTTATTTCTGATATTGTATAATAAGAAGGCAGATTTAAAGACAGAACTGACTTAAAAGATAATAAGAATAAAATAAGAAATAGGGAACTAGTTGTCTATGCCCTGTTATCACTGAGGACAGCTCTGTACCACAAAGTGAAGCTTTTACTAAAAATAGTTGCTTAGTCTAGCTTGTATTAACTTGGAAACCAGAATCACAGTAGTTTCATCAGAGCATTCCCAGGTAAACCTTTGTGGGAAGTGTTCCTAAGCTCTTTGCAGGGCTAAGGTAGCATCTTGGTATTTTCCTACAGAGCTACATGGCATTGATGACCAAGTTCAGGTTTGTGTCACTCCCTGCACATCTGCTTTGTGCTTTAGTGCCTGTCTTAGATGTGCCTCTGTCTCCAGTTGCAAGAGAACCAATACAACAGAATGCAACTGTGATTCATGACAGTCCTAAGACCTTTGAATACTTCCAGAGTGAGGTAAGGAGCTCTCATGTAAATAAGACTTGAGGCCAGTGATTCTGTAAAATGCCTTGGGGAAAGCACCATCATTTTAGTGCTCTTTTAGTTTTGTGGAAACCTTATCTGGAATTAGAACTGCTAGGCAGTAACACAAACTATGCAGTTAATGTCAAAAATAAAGGCTTCTGGGTTAATTTCCCACACTTTCCAAATACGACCTTCTGAAGTATGGGCTCAGCTGATTCCTTGGAACCATCTAACTGTTTATTAGAATAACAAATATTTTTTCTTGCTACCATTCTAGCATAGTGAAATCCATATTTTTTCCCATGTTGCTTTTTTCTTCACAGATAATAATGGGTGTGATCCTACTCTATAATTTACTTGGAGTGAGTGCCTTGGTGGGTGCTGCTGTCATTGTACTTTTAGCTCCAATACAGTACTTCATAGCTACAAAGTTGGCTGAGGCTCAGAAGAGCACCCTTGTAAGTAAATTATTTCAGTGACATTTGTCATCCAAAAATGACAGGGAACAGGGAAACAGGAGTTCTGGATTCTGTTCTTGTTGTTAGGGAGCATTCACTGTGGAGGTTTGGGCAAGCCATCTCTTAATTCCGTCGTCTCTCCCTTTCTGTTTTTCTGTAGGTGAGTATCTCTTCCTTCCAAACATTTGTCAGACAATAATGTGAAAAAAAAAGCATTGACGTGCCTTCTTTATGGAGAGTATTTTTCACCCAGCTAGCACAGTTTCATCTCAATTCAATTCCGTGGAAGGGTGTTATTCCTACAAACAGTACATATAACTGATGAATTATAGGAGGACATTATTAGGGGATGTGTACAACCGCCCCCTAAAATGGCTTGAGACTTTATGCTCTCACCCCGAGCTTTGGTGTTCTCTAAAAATCAGCTGATGCTGCTGGATTAATATCTATTGTAAATTCTTAAGTGCTGTAAGTTTATGTTGTTGTCTAATTTAGTTCACCCATTAGAAATGTTTTCTGGTACTTTGTCTAATTTTTAACTTTATTCTCACAACCCTTGAACTTTTTTAATCAACCTTTGATGTTTGAATTGTCAAATATTTAAAGGTCCTTTTTATCTTAATATTCAGTAAACAAATTATACATACGTGGCCTCAAGCTGTGCCAGGGGAGGTTTAGATTGGATATTAGAAAAAATTTCTTCATCAAAAGGGTTGTCAAGCATTGGAACAGGCTGCCGTAGTTAAAAGACACGTAGATGTGTCAGTGACATGGTTTAGTGGTGCACTTGGCAGTGCTAGGTTAGCGGTTGGACTGGATGAACTTAAAAGTCTTTTCCAACCTAAATGATTCTGTGATTCTAGACATGGATCTAATCTTGAGCGCACTTAGGTCCTGTTGAGTTGTGCCAACTTGTACCAACAAAAATCTTTGCATAATTTCAGAAAACTCTGAATCTTTCTTTTTGCTCTTTTCTAAGTTCCTCTGACTCATAACATCTTCTGGATTATGATTTTACCAAAACTTATGATTATTGTTTTATGATTCTGTTATCATAGAATCATAAATCATAGAATGGTTTGGGTTGGAAGGGACCTTAAAGATCATCCAGTTCCAACCCCCTGCCATGGGCCGGGACAC
>JANHGB010015238.1:0-15098 GCA_026283785.1 Coracopsis vasa | reverse complement strand
TTTCTCAGCAGTCCTGGATAAATGGGGAGGTTCCAGTTTACTGGAGGTTAACAAATGTGATGCCCATCTACAAGAAGGGCTGCAGGCGGATCCAGGGAACTACAGGCCTGTCAGTCTGATTTTGGTGATGGAGAAGTTTATGGAGTAGATTATCTTGAGTTCCATCACACAGCACACACAGGACAACCAGGTGGTCAGACCCCGTCGACATGGGTTTATGAAAGGCAGGTCCTGTTTGACTAACCTGATCTCCTTCTGTGGCAAGGTAACCAGCTCAGCGGATTAGGGAAAGGCTGTGGATGTTATCTACCTACACTTGAGTAAAGCCTGTGACACTTTCTCACAGCACTCTCCTGGAGAAACTGGCTGCTCACAGCTTGGACAGGTGTACTCTTCACTGGGTAAAAACTGGCTGGCTGGCCGAGCCCAAAGAGTGGTGGTGAATAGAGTTAAATCCAGCCGGACTTGATGATCCTAAAGGTCTTTTCCAACTTAAATGATTCTATGATTCTAAACCAGGCTCAGAACACAAGCCAGGGTGACAAGGCTTCATCTGTCCACTTATTAAAAATGCCAACACATAGGATTCTGCTCCAGGTTTGCAATAAAAATTAGAAAAAGTCCCCCTATGACTAGGGGAATAGTTAGACACCTCTCTAGCACTCCTTCAGTTTCAGCAGTCACCCTGCACACTCTTTCTCAGATGAGTGAGAAATGCAGTATATTAAGCGCACTGCAAAACCGAACAATGTAACACTTGATCCTGTCCCAGCTGAAATTAGAAATAACTTCTTAATAAAGGTCTCCAATGTGAGGCATGTGCCCCCTGCTATACATGTCCAGTAGAACTACTGATAATTTTAGTGTTTAAAAATATCTAGTAGATGAATTTGGTTCATTTCCCTGCAGTGTGCAACGGCACGTTAATAGGGAGACCAGCAATACATTGAGCATTCCAATTGTGTAACATTAGGAGAATGCAAACCAGCTGAAATTAACCTTTCATTTTTAGAACTCCAACTGTCTTATCACATTCCTGTTTCAGCAGAAAATAGACATTCATTATCTGCCAAGCCAGAAAAAGAAAGGTTGCTTGCCAGTATTTTACAAAGCAGAAAATGAAGCAGCTAAAGAGTGAAAATGGAAATTAAATATTTAAAAATACCTAGTACTATTAATATGACTTTGCATGAACAAAACTTTAAAACAGAGCCATGGAAAAACTTTTGATTCTTTGTACATCTAAATTACTTTTTTCAAATTGTGGCCAGCCCTGACTGAATCCAATATTTTATCAAAAATTGATACTGGAAGTTTCTTGGTGCAAAAATCCCCACTGTTGAACTCCTCCCTACCCCCCAAACACACCACTCTATCAAAGAACAATAGGGAAGAAGAAAGACTTAGAGAAAAATGGCAACAGATTGAGTTCAGAATTTTAACAATTCTCTGCGGATATATAAAACTGTTGGTGAAAATCAGATTAGTTTTACTTTTTCTAATGACTATAAACCAGTATTAAATACCAAACATAGATGCATTCAGGCATTTTTAGTTTTTTTTTTTCTTTTTGCTGTGCATGGCTCTAGACTTCCTGCAAGAGCTAAACCACACATTCTGCAAGCAGTTTTAAGTTAAAATCCATCAGCCCAAGTGACATATGTGCACACAAGGAGGATCCATCCACAGTTTCTGTCGCAGGGCAGTGAGATCAGGGTGATCCCGCAGTGCGGCTCACACTACATTCACCCATGATGCACGCTGTGTTCTACCAGCCACACAATCAGAGCTCACCGCTCACTCTGAGTCACAGACTAACACCAGTGTGCATGCAGTGGCTGCCAAAAGCTGCTTTTCTAACTGATGTGCCTCCATGTCAAAGCTGAGTAATATGGTGCACAGCTGTATCTTTGGACTGAAGTAGCATACAAAAGATTCAAGGGGACAAATGTTAAGTAAATGATGTTGATGGCTAGGAAAAGGTTGTGGGTTTTACTGTTATTATTTCCACTACTCAGATGATGAGTTTATTTCAAGAATTACCTAACAAGAAAAAGCTCTGTCTCCTCCTTCCCTTTGTCTAATTGTCAAAGGCAGTTGTGTGGTTAGCCATGACCGAAACAAAACCTTTCTCTCCAAGCATGTTAGCAGCAGAAACCTGGCAGCTCTTTTTTCCCCTGACTCTCATTTTATACCCTCAATTGTTACTTCTGATCACAAAGGTTGTAATTAGTAGCCAGTACACTACCATATTTTAAAACAATATATTATTTGGGATGTATGAAGATCTACTGTTATTCTTTCATGTATTTTTCCTTTTTATATTCACACCTTCCTTTTCCTTCCAACCTTGCCCAACTATCACCTCAGCAAAACCAAAGCCAAGCACAATAAAGACAAGATTCCAAAAAACAAGAAAACTTCAACATTTGAGCTTAAAATGGAAACTGGAAAGACTCCTGAAGACCTATACTTCAGTAAAAAGCAAACCCCACGCTTTTCCATGAGTTTAACTAACTTACTCATTCCACTGACAATACTGGCAAAATGATCAGAGAAGCTGAGAGTCTGGATCCACAGCACAAGCATCTACATCTCAGAGAGACTATACTATGACAGAGAGAGAGATGATAACCAAAAAAGCAGAAATTCCTTCTATACTGAGGCCTGATACCTTATACTTAAGACTACATGCATGTAAAGAGGAAGTATATAACATCAGAAGCAAGGAATTATGCAGTATTCCCACTCATCCCATAAACTTCTCAGTTTACTAGTGGTGAAGTGCATTTGTAGGACTAAAATACAAAGATAATATGACCATATGCTTGCAAAAATAATCCAAATGTTCAAACCAGTATGTTGCAGATTTAGTTTGGAAAATACAGCAACAAAGAAATTCATCATGCTTCTAAATAATGTAAATGCCAAACCAAAACTGCATTGCAACATTTAAAAATAGAACGAAAAGACCCTCCCAGCACACCAGAGTAAATACTTGAGAAGCTATTTTCCCAATGAATGTTCTCTGAAATCATGTTGTTTTCATCGTTCATTTAAAATGGACTTTCAAAAGTGTAATATGAAGACATGAAATTAAAACCAGGTCCTAACAACTGAATGGTACACGCATGAGAACCAAGCAGCATTATAGTCATCCTATAAAGTATTTGGTTTGGACATAAAGAGAACTATGACAATATAAAAGTTTGTGCTGCTACATCGTAAAAGTTTTTCCATAGCATTTTAGATCCTTAAAAGTATGAACACAAGTTCAAAGGCAGAGGAAGTTCCTTTTCTTCTAAATTGTGGAAAGTATGCACAAGTAATATGAATACAGTAAGAAAAAAATGGCCAACTTCAAATTCTAGTCAGCATGAGCTGATAAAAGCACTCAGCTTTTGCCCTTACACTACAAGTGCACTGTTTGGGAAGAAGGCAGTTGTTAAAGCGTGACTGTGGGAGACTATGGCTTGCCAGAGACTGCAGTCAGCACTCCAGGTAGTCTGCATAATCTGAATTCAAACTGAACTCTGAAGGATTTATACATTTATTTTATTTGTTGCAACAGTGAAGCATTGGCATGAGTAGATCTTCATGAAATTCCTCAATCAAATCCATCCTTTCTGTAACTCGCCTACTATTCCCTAAATCCATGTAACTTATTCCCCTCTTCAGGAAAAACGCATGTAAACCTGGTTCCCTTTAAGTCATATCTACAAACAGAACAATTCAGCAAGCTTATTTTCTCCCTGTGTCCCAGAAACTTTCCTGTCCATAAATATTAACATGCTATCTACACTTGAATCATCTAGATGCCTAGGGACTCTGCCATGTGATTTATCAGATGAAATTAAACGAAAACCAAAGAGCAAAGCTTTTGGTATTAAAATCTCCTTTCATAATCATGATTCCCAGTAAAACTTCTCACTCAAAGATAAATATCCTCTATGAATAGGCCCAAATGCCCAGGAAGGAAGAAGTGCTATACATGTGTTTTACACCAACTATCTATTCTTAAAATTTTCAGGTTAAAAACCGCAAACTCTGACCATAACTCCTGACTATAGCTAGCTACTAGAAACGGACCCAAATTCTCTACCTAGCTCAAAGAATGCAGATCAGAAGTCGCCCACGGAACTAACTGTGAGTAACAGACGAGAAGCATGATGGCAGCTTCTAGAGCAGCTGGTATGGACAGACACCTCCAACATGAAGCCTGTTGGAAAAAAGCATTTACATGGCAAAAATGTTTAGGTCAAATCTAGGCATTCCCCATAGGAACAAACCTCTACAGAAGTTAATTTCTTACATATAACTTTGTCCTTACAAGTGCAACAAAGTCCCACTTCAGTTTGGAAATTTTAAGTGACAATTACGAACAGAACACTGCTATCTGAAGCTGTGAGTCCCTGTACACAACTGAATCTGCACACAGGCATTCATTTGGCACAGGAGTACACCCACTGCTGTGATTCGGTTTTCATTTCAGTACCTGTGGCACCTTCTGGTATAAACTAAGAAGTGTATTTGATTACAGCTCTGACGAACGCATTGTATTATGTCAAATTATTCTCCACAAAAATGTAACTTCTTAACATGCAAAACCAGCCACATGTAGTTCATACTAGCTTGGTTTTAACACTTTTCTTCCCCTTCTCCCCTCTCACAATACTCCTCAATGGAGTGAGAACATTTGAGCAGAAGCATATCATTAATACAGTTTGCAAGAGATCAGCTCTAATTCTTACTGCCATGTCTGTTTTGTACTTCCTAGTAAACAAAAGTCAATTATATTCTGAACTTATACAAACCCCTGAATTCAATAAATGCAGCAACATTAACAAACCAATCTACCTTCTAATATACACTGTCAAAAGTTCAAAGCCATTATGATGAACAACAGCATTCATAGGCAGTGACAAAAGCTTTGATTCAGGAAAGAAATATTGACCAACGTGTTTTACTTAGAATGCACTCTCAGTTCAGCTGTTTCTATTAAAAAGAAATTAAACCTTTGAATGCACATCAAAGTAATGTCTCAGGTAATTCATCTTAGTGAAGTCAAATAATCACTGCAAGAAAAATCCAGACAAAATTTGCATTTGTCTCAGAAGCAAACACTAACAAAGTAACCGCTTCATTCTGTAATGTTCCATGGAGTAAGAGTGCCAATAGCAGCCAGTTTAAGTTAAAACACAATCTCAGACCATTGAGAGAGCAACCATTGTTCCACAGACCAGTACCACTATGTGCACTGCAAACCTTCAGTTGCTCTCTGGGTCAAGACATGAGTTCAAAATAACAGAGAAAACCCAACATCCCCTCGCTTGGACACTACCAAGTTTTAATTCTCACAAAACAACCTCATGAAACGCATTAACAAAAATGCTTTTACAGAAGGGCATTCTGACCCACAGTCTTACATGCCACTTCTAGCAGCAGAGAGCACGGGAAGAAAGAGAAAAAAATATTTTCTCCACGCCAAAACAGACCATAGGAATTAACATCTTTTCTGAACTGGAGATACACACCATCAAGGTGAAAACAGCCAAACAAAAATATACCCAACTTCTCCATTTTAGGAAACAAACCTTTACAACAGATTAAGAACTAAGAATATCCATTTGAAAAGAGCTTACCTGAGATTATCTTCAGCTTCCAACGAGGAGAAGGAAGGTTAAACACCTTGCATATCAACTTTATCTAAGTCAAGCAGTGGCTAGCAGACACAAGTATTGTATGACTATACAGAAGGGTCAAACAGACCAACCAACCCACGCTCACCCAGTACTCATTTAGTGCCTTATGAACCTTACCTGCTAAAGGCAATGTTGCATTTTATTTTCATTATTCAGCAGCTAGAACGTAACAAAAGAGACTGACAGCATCAGTACAACTGGAGTACAGCTTAGAAATGCCAGCTCCTCTCTCAGGTAAAGACGGCAACGTCACTCTGATAAGCTGTGTTAATCATCACCCAGCATATGTTTATTCAGCAGTGACCCTATTCTGTACTTCAAGCTCTTTACAGAATATCTAAAATATTATTAGAAAATGACTATAGCAATACTTTGAGGCTTGTGGCTGGAGGAAAAGTTCTCACATTTATCAGCCCCATTTGTAGAATTTGTAGAGGTTTTTTTTATGATTGGCTACCCCTCTTGATGTGTCAGCGTAAAACATACTAACAACAGAAAATGTCGTGTATGCTTCAAAAGGATGCTTTTCTTCTTGTAGGGATTAAAGCTAAACATTTTTAAGAGTAACTGTGGTATCTGAGCATTTCACAAAACCTACCAGTGCCGACTTTGTCCTGTTCCTCCTCTGTAAACTCTTACACAATAGGGTAAGTGTCAGAAATCTGTGGAGTTTCTCAATGCAGCTGTGGTAGAATTTGACCCCAACTATTTACTAGTTATTCAGATATACCATTCAGCAACTGGAATTCTCTTATTTAGCATATCTATGCTCATACGGCATGTGTTTGAGATAGTAAGATATTAATACACATTCTACTGCGTGTATTATGACATGACCTTTATACAATGCTAATTTTAAAAAGGAAGATTTAGTTTCAGCAGCTGAGGAAAAAAAATATATTTGCATGCACAGCTGAAGCAGCATTTGATATAATGCAAGAATCCTTGGTGTCCTGTACCAGCCACACTTGTATTTCACCTCCATTGTGGCCTCAGCTGTTATGTCAGGCTTACCAGAGGAAGGGGTGATACAGAATGGCACTGCTGAGAAATCTGCTTGCTGGCAATCAGGTTATGCAACAGACTTGATACTAATTTCCTTTCCTCTGTCAGGTTTGGGAGATAATAGTCTTCTTTCTCCTCTTACACATCATATAAACATGAATTAATTTAAAGATCCTTAACAAAATCCTGGTTTTTGAGTAAATAAGATGTTTCAGGTATTGAAATTTCATACCTAGAACAAAACTATATTCTTGTCTTAGATCAAATGTGCTTTATGAAGCCTGTCATTTGACTCATTTTAAGGTTTTACCCCTTTATTATTTGAAATGATTATGAAGAAGATGCAACATAGACAACTAGGAACAATTTTTTAGCAGGCCAGCCTTTCCCTTCTAGTATGCCTGAGTGCCTGGGCAAAGGGAAGTTAAGAATCATCATAAACCAGAGAGTATGTAGAGGGTCCACACAGTAGAAATGAAAATAAACCCACCTTTTTGTACTGGGCGCTGCATCACATAACATCATGGATCACATCACAACTGTATTCATTTAGGCCATATTTTTATTTAAAGTAGCAAACAAACATTATACAAAAAGACCTATTTAAAACAACCCATTAGTAATATCTTGTTTTCTAATGCGTTGTGCTTTAAAGCAGCGTCACCACTTAACATGAAATGCTTTGTTTTCTCACTTGCATTTAAGAAATGGTTAGCTGAAGTTCCCCATTTTTAAAATCAGAAAGAAAGGGTTTGTTCAACTTTCAGTGATCATTTGACTTCTGACATTACAGAGAAACCTGTAATGTTATAGAGCAACAGATAGCAAAAGATAGAGCAAAAGATAACCTGTAAGGTTATAGAGCAACATACCTAAAAAAGCAATCAAAAAGGAGGATGGACTGTTAAGTCTGATCACAGAAAGACCTTTCACTGATCTAACTGAATCTAGAACTACATATAACAGTGTCAGTTTTAAACACTGCACAAACCCTGCATTTTGACTGCCAACTATGTTGTGTCAAGTCTAAAAAAAAACCAAACCCAAAAGAGAAAGAAACCCTTCTAGTTTTGTCTGTGAAAGAACAATGTGATTTTAAGATGTATAAGTGCAAACAGGCACAAGAAACTCACCAGGTAGAAGAGAAGCTGGATGAGAACATAGAAACCTTTCTCCTGCTTCCAACGAAGTTCAGAGTGTTGCTACAAAGTTAATGAGACTGGGAACTGGCCTTGCGCATTCTGCATGCACCCAGAGTTCTGTGTTGTAACTTACTGGAACAGAATCACTGCTAACCTATCCTTAATCACAGGCATCCCCATAAAAGTGAGATTTTTATCCTGTGCAACACACCCAAGGTTTACATCAAAGTGTACAGAACATAATGTTTAAGGAAACAAAGTGGTAAGAGATCTTTTGTTTGAAGTATGGAGCTTGGTGGAAAAAAGTAGTTTTAGGTGTTACTTAGGTTCAAGTCAACGTGTTCAAATACAGAAGATATTTGCAGACATCCTCAGAAAGACATCCTGTGTCTTAGTATGTGTAAATCTTCACTCTTGGGAAAATGAGACCTCAGAAGATTGCTTACAACCTTTACCTCAGTTGAAGAGCTGACATGCTTTTTCTCATTCACAAACTTCCTTCCCTTTATATTTCCTCTCCATTATGCTGAGTCTACATATTTTATAGTTCTTTCTGTTAGTGGGAAATTAAATGTAGGCTTTCACTACAACTTCTGACTCATCTCAATGATGGGAATGAAAAAACAACACAGGTAGCAATTCCTCTCTTGTAAACCTATAAATGCTATTTCAAAGCTTGCTATAAACCAAGAACTTTCTCCTTACAAAGCTTTTCTATTATCTAAATGTTAATATCTGCTCTTGTGTTCTAAAGAATTTTATTAGCTACTGCCAATCAGTACCTAGATGTAGAGGATTTACTGTGCATACACAGAATGAGAATAACTATCATTATTCTGTCATTAACTGTCATGTATACAGGAGCCTGTAGCAGCTCCTTTTCGATGCAGTGCATAGATGCCTAGGACAGCTTTGCACCTCTTGCTCCCAGAAGCATGGACAACCCGCACGGACTCCTGTTGATACAGTCAACTTAGCTGGGGGTTGTGCGTGAGGCTAAGCACCCACAAAAGGGCACCAGGTCTAAAATACACAACTCGGACCACTCTTAGTATGTATAGGCTCTTTATCACAATTTAATTCATAGATCTGTCCACAACAGAAAATGGTCTTCTAGGACAAGAGCAGAAGTCCAGTTCCTAAAAACAAGAGTCACCATTTTAGGAACTGAAAATCAAATATTAGGCAAAGGCAGATTTTGAAAACGTCAACCAAAGACAGTCAGAAATGATCTTGTGTAACATGCTGCACTGTGGCAGCACAGGAAAACCAGAAGTACTTTTCTCCTAGGCTAACCTACTCAAAAACACCTTAATCACATTTTAATAGCAAAACAAGAATCCAAATTTGCAACAGGTTGTCACCATTTGGGATGATTCCCATTAAGGCTGGGCAATCCTCTCTTCTTTCAATTTCACAAAGCATTAACTATGAACACTAATAGGAAACTATTAGAAGTCCCATTCTCCCAAAACTTGAAGCATTAGAAGCAGCTCCTGCTGGAGATCAGTTTCTACTAAATGCTCCATATCACTGGTATGTTCTAAACAAGGTTCACAGAATAAAATAGAAGAATATATAAAAAATAATGAACTGCCTTTCAAGAATCTAAGAACAACTGAAAATATCTAACATTCAGAACCCAGTGAAATGTTAACTTCAAAACATGAGAAGCACCCCAGACATCTCTAGAATGGAAATTCAACAGCTATTTCACAGCACATTACAATAAAGCAGAACCACGTAAGAAAGAAAAATAAAGACAACTTTTATACCCAACTGAAAGTGCAGAGGGAAGTTGCATTGAGAGAAAAGCTTTTTATGAAGCTGAAACATGACCAGAAAGTCAGAGGGTTTTACAGGCCTGTTCTGTCATATGTACTATTAGACCCCTAGGAACTGCAGCTGGATCAAGAACACTGCTGTCCGTCCCATTTGAATGATGACTTCCTCAGCACAACCTCCCAAACAACAAGGGAGACCCTGTCTTTGGTATTATCTTTAAAAGCAGGAGTGCTTCCAACTAAATCATCTATTGCTTCACAAAGATTCATCCTTGGAGTTCTGTGCAGGCACTGACATGGCCTACCCCGACTTGACTCATGAAAACTGAATGGGTCACAGCTATAATCATTACGGCTGTAAGCTATACTAAAAAGAATACACTAAACTCAAGTTAGATATGGTCCAGCGTACGGCAGCCTAAGCTGCAGTGCCCACAGCCACTGCAGTATTTAACTCTCTCTGTGATCTGTGACAGAGTTAGGTCCGTTCTCCTACAAAGGTGGAGACTGAAAATGAAACTGAAGTCAAACTGTGAACTTTCCTGTAGTGCAGTTTTAGGACTGGCTGTAAACATACTCTGCCACAGAAAATCCATCAGGTTGGCATCCTTGCTTCCTTTATACTGCGTGAAGATAACCTGAAAGATCATCCATGTATCGACAAACAGAAAGAAGTCAGTTTTCTTTTTCTTTGTTCTTACCAAAACATTTAAACTCATGACATATCCATCCTTGTTAACCTTGCTAATTTTACGTGAGTGACATTTTTTGAACTAACCAATGCGAGCTAACCAATGTGAGTGCTCCCCCAAAAAAGCTTAGGATTCTTTTTCTCTTGCCCTGCCCTGTATGTAGCCACTTATGTAAAAGGAAGCTAAATCATAAATGCTGCATTTTGTTTGTGCTTGCATGACAAGAGGCAACAGGGAATTCGGTCCTTTGTTTTTAAGTACAAGTTTAACTCGGGTGACACTGAACTACTGGAAGAATCTGATTAACAGATACACTACGTCAATTTCCTGTATTAAAGGCTATCAAAACCATCATTCTAATTTTCTGCTACTCTCACAGGGACAAAAGGGTTGGTTTTATTTATCATACCAAAGCTTGGCTTTTTTACTTTGCTTTTATTAAAGACATCTTAATAATAATTTCATTAAAATGTTTCTAGTCTTTTGTCTTTGGTAAGGAAGCAAAAGAAGATTTATCTAGCTACATTTGCAGTCCCCTTTAACATAATACTAGGGCTTTGTGCTCCAGTGGATTAAAGCAGCATCTGTTCTTCTCTGGAAACCTGGACTCAAATCACAGCAGTGCAGTAAACTCTGCCTGTACCCTAACTGGAATCATCCTTCCTCCAAATAAAATTCAAATGAATTCCTGACAGACACAAGAAGGGCTATGTAACTAAAATACTTTTGGTTAATATGTCTTTCTAAAAAAGCCCATCTTCGGTAACTATTTCTGCATAATAAAGATGCATGAATTAAACAAAATCTGTATTTACATAAGTTTTGACATAAATGACAATATACATGATGCTAAAAATCATCTTACAAATCCAGGGCCTGATTCTGCTCTTACAGCTAACTACACAGTCTTCTCAGGCAACAGAAATAAAGAAGCAAACCTGGGAATATGATTTTGGCTTGTAGCCCATACTCTGTTTAAACATAAATGACATCTAAACAAAGCCCAGTTAACTAAACCAATGCACCAACACACTTTCTCCCCAAACCCATGATTCCTCTTGCCGTAACTCCAGTTGCTCTGTGTCCAGGTTAAGGGCACATCCTTATGTATTTAATGTAACAAATAGAGCAATCAGGGCTTCATCTTGATTACAGTTTCTGAGGTCTCCTGCAGTTCTTTTATTAAATAAACATAAAAAGCAGTAATTGATTGACAGCTACTGTGATTAAAATATGCTTGGCTCTGAAATTAATGATAAAATTGCCATCAATTCTGACAGAAAAAGAACTATGTAAATGATGAAAGAGCAAGAAAATCACACCCTTAATGTTCTTTCTAAATTACAGTAAATCCTTGCAATGAAGAGCACAACAACCCACCAAATCTACTTCCATGCATCACAATGCTCAAAGCCACAAAGTGGGGGTTTTCCTCATAAAATTTTGCCCCTTCACAAGTTTTTTTAAAAAAATAAAAAAATAAAAAATACAGTAACTCAAAGCATCCATTTACACCTGTTAGAATCAGGCAGAAACTGGAAGCCGCATGGGTTTACAATAAAGAGAGTGCACGTTGGATCTTGAAGGCCTAGTGGATGCTTTCCAGAATATCTTTATGGCATTAATATTTCCAAAATAAAGTTGCCCTGATAGTAGACTAGACTCAATTTTGCTCATTGAGAGTCACACAGCTGAGGCTATAAAGTTAAGGTAATGCATTGCCTTGAATTTCAATTGGAACATCACAAAGTAGGCAAAAGGACATGTTTTACAAGGAAAACAGTATTTCACTTCTAGCACTCTTGTTTCCTAATGTTCTCCTAGAGATGCCTGAAGTCTGAGTATCAGTGGTGTTAAACATTAGGAAGCACAACTGAAATATATGAGGAAATGTTATATATCCACAGGTAGCATCTTCATGAGTGTTGGTTTGGGATGACACCTTGTATCCACCAACAGAGGGCTGGCTACATTTAGGCCAGCTTTTATAATTCACAGCTACTTCATAGTGGTGTTCAGGCCAAATACAGTTTGCAAGCATAATTAGAATAATCATGTAAGTGTGCTAATCCAGTAAGCAATTATGAGATCTTCCTCTTCAGAAAACTTGATCCTTGAATGTCATCTTCATACTTCAGAGAAAACATGACCGGTATAAAGGTAAACTGTTGTTTCGAGAGTAAACTGTTCCACCCAGAGTCTTAGCACCTAACCTCTAGATCCATAAATGCGTAAAACAATCCCAGCCTCCAAGTGATGGAAGAGCATTCTCATGAAGACTCCATATTTTGAGGAATTATTTCTATAGCCAGGCAAAGCTCACTTTGAAAGAATTTTCATTTTGCAAATACAAAATGGTCACAGAGTGAAAAAAACCCATGTAAGACCACAGGGCTGTCTATCCTAGGCAATCACTTCCCAGGTCGCAAGAGAAACACTCTGGTTCCTTGTCAACTGCTGGTGAAGGCACCTTCTCAAGCAGAGGAGGCCTGCTTGCCCAGCAGTAACACACTCTGTCAGCTCCTAGTGAAGGCACCTTCTCAAGCAGAGGAGGCCTGCTTGCCCAGCAGTAACACACTCTGTCAGCTCCTAGCAACCTTCCAATACAGATTTGTAACAGGAACAACAATTCAGAGTTACTCTTTAATTTGCTATTTGTACTTTTCAGGCGAAAACCTGAATCCTTAGCCTTTCCTTACATGGAAGTTGTAAATTATTCCATGAAACTAAATTGCAAATTGTTTATTAACTGCACCAGGATTCCCAGAGAACTTCTAAAGGGGCAAAGAAACAACTAGATGCTGTCCGTACGCTGAGCACTGTAATTGTCACTGGTTAGCTCCAGATCTTGCACTACAATTAGTATCTTGGAATAATGAATTATTTCAGATTAGTACCTGGATGACAGCTAACTTCACACATGAAACCTAAATATCAAACACCCATTTAACTAAGAAGAAAAAAAACCTCAGCTGATTAGTATAGAACAGTACTCTCAGTATCTGCAATTTCAGGAGCTGGAACAAGACATCACAACAACAAACTACATCTGGTGCAGAAGTAGAAGTAAAATGGGCAATGTGTCATTTTATTCCGCATGGCATATGTTCTCTCCAAGCACTAGGCAGATACAATGAATTCGGTGTTTACGTGAAGGTTATCTGCCACAGGAACAGACACAGTTAAATACAACCATCCAAACTAAGTACTCAGCAATTCCTCTCTTAACACATCAGGCAGAATAATCAAGTTTAACTGAAAGGAAGTGCATAGCAATGTGCACATGGAAGAAAAAAGTCTGAAACAATGACTGAACAGCAGAATGTGATTGTGTGAATAGAGGCAAGTCAGTCACTAAAGTAACATTTACCAATTATGTTTTGTAGCAAGCCATGAAAACGTAATATGACTTATGCAAACATTACCAACTGCACACAGGAACCTTAAAAGCTTAACTTTATTATTTTCCTTCAGGGTAAAAATAGGCTTGAGGATCATTAAATGTGTGACTAAATTGTACTATAAAACATTTTTCTTTATGAAAAAAATACAAATAATTTCTTTCCCAGAAAAGACACTGTTGCATTCATACGTTGTCGCATTCATATGTAGTTACACTGAATTTAGTCACTTCCTCCTTTTATATTTTTCTAGAAGTGCACACACCCAATTTTAGATATTGCCTATCTTTATTTAAATTGAGTATTTCTTTAACGGTCGATCAGGCCAGAATGTCATTGAATTATTTGGCGGAATAAACTTTCACAGTGCATTGGAGATATATTCATTTTGTGTGTGTGCTTGCCAGGATAACTATTTTAGTCTATCATAACCTACACACAGTATTGCACAAGAAAAACTCCTCTGTACATCTAGTGTTAGAGTGGCTCATGTAACAGAGTACTGTGCTTTTGTAATTTTGACACACATTACTTTAGTAGTTAACAACACCATAACAATAGGGACGTAAGGTATTAGCATGGAAAGTTCCATTTTCTGTTTGTCTTGCATCAGTTATCCAGTACCGCGACTTCAAAGGCCTTTGAACTGAACTGTCCTTTCTCTCTCTGGCCGAGGGGATGAGTGGTGATGATGGAGCCACCAGGCTCCATGCACCTGCCCATGCTGGGAGCCACCTGCCAGGTCTCCAGGTCTTGCTGCTGGGAACAGCGAGTCCCAGAGCTCTGAAGCTTGTCTGACGCCAGCCATGTGATTTCTTGCACTGTGTCAAGATCAGGTGAAAGAAGTGTATTTATGGTTGTGTACACACATGCGTGTACCTCAGCAGCAAGGCACATGCCAAGTTAGACCGCACCTAGCAGCACCACTCTCTAAAGGCTTCTGGCTTTCTAACTTTGCCTACAAAAGAGGAACGGGTCCACTTCTGACACAGCATGGAAACAACCACTATTTCAAACTTATGGCAAGCACAAGTGTGATGAGGAACGGCTGAGGGAACAGGAAGGGTTTGATCTGGAGAAGAGGAGGTTCGGAGGGACCTTATCGCTCTCTACAACTAGCTGAAGGGAGCCTGTAGTGAAGTGCGGTCAGTCTCTTCTCCCAAGGAACAAGTGACAGGACAACAGGAAACGGCCTCAAGCTGCGGCAGGGGAGGTTTAGATGGAGATGAGGAACAATTCCTTCCCCAAAGGGTGCTCAGGCATTGGAACAGGCTGCCCAAGGGACAGTGGTGGAGTCACTGTCCCTGGAAGTGTTCTCACACCGTGTAGCGGAGGCCCTCAGTGCCATGGGTTAGTGATGGCCTTGGCAGTG
>JANHGB010015236.1:0-13054 GCA_026283785.1 Coracopsis vasa | reverse complement strand
CCTCAGCTCCATCTAAACCTGCCCTGGTGCAGCTTGAGGCCGTTTCCTCTTGTCCCATCCCTTGTTCCTTGGGAGCAAAGCCCAGCCCCCTCCTGGCTCCATCCTCCTGTCAGGCAGTTGTAGGGAGTGATAAGGTCCCCCTGAGCCTTCCCTTCTCCAGACTGAACCCCCCCGGTCCCTCAGCCGCTCCCCGTCACACTTGTGCTCCAGGCCCTGCACCAGCTCCAGTGCCCTTCTCTGGCCCTGCTCCAGCACCTCAAGGTCTCTCTTGTAGTGAAGGGCCCAGAACTGAACACAGGATTCAAGAGAGCATAAGTGATAGCTCCTTTGTTACATACCCAAACATGGCCACGAGCAGGTTCACAAGAAGGATGTTAGTTGAAAGCATGTAAATGCAGACCAGCGGAATGGTAATCCACTCCGGGAAGCGGGGTTGGTTGTTGGCATCCAGCTCCACACACAAAGGCTTGGATTCATTCCCAGAAAATGTGCAGCGGTCAAAGTTGTAGGTGGTACCTCAGAGGGCAAGAAAGCAGAGCAAACAGTGAGCCTACCCTCTCCTCCTCCTTCTGCTGGGTCTAGCCCCAGGGACTGCCACTGACCACAGCACAAGTGGCCTCTTCCTTCCCCGCCTCCCCTCAGACATCAAATCTTGCCTCAGTGCTTGAAGGAAGGAAATCAGCACAGGACTTAACAGCCAGGGAAGCCTTCCACCCCCCCCAGGAGAGATTCCCACCCAAGATAGCTACCGTCAACATCGTCAGGGTACTGGCCAAACATAGCCAGGTACGGCTCGTAGATGACGGATCGAAATATCCACTCCCAGCGGTGCTCGTTCTTCCTCAGGATCCCTTGTCTGGCCACCCCAAAGGCCACCATCCACACAGCAAAGAGGAAGAGGAAGAAGAAGACATCTATCATCTGGAAAAGGACAACAAGCAGATGCATCAGTGCCTCAGTGCATGCCTGTTGCAAGCCATGCATGGCTTGCTTTCTCTCCGACTGGATATTAGGGTGGAAAAGAAACAAATACCAGAAAGCTCACAGGAGTTAGCACCACCTGAATGCAGGTTTTCAGATCACTGCTCCATGAATGCACAGTCACCAACACACACATGCAAATAATTGACCATTCCCACTTAGGGAACTTCAAAACTGTTTATGCAACCACAACACTGCTAGGGATGTGCTCAATAGGAAGAGAGAAGCCCACTCTCTTCCCATTACCTTTCCTTGTCTGCTGGCAAACACCCCCTCCAGCTACAAGGACAGAATTAGCCACTCCATTAGGCTCCTCACCACCCACCTCTCCAGCTACTTGTATGATGGATGCAGTGGAAGATAGAAATCCTCCTCCTATAGCATTTACAATCCATCATGTCTTGTTTGGAGAATGCTCATGTGAGTAACAGGAGTGATAGAACATCACTGAAACACGTGAGAAGTGGAAGACAAAAGCTATGAGGAAACATTTCCTCTTCTGTTCTTCAGCCTGATCTTTATTCTCTCTCTGTGCAGAGTGATAGAAAAAGGCCCTGCACTTAATTAGGTCTTCTTAAATCTCAATTCACTCTCTTTAGCAGACTTAAGAGGAGAGAACTTGCTGCTCTCATCAGAACAGTGGCGATTTTCACTTTTGAGGAGCAAAAGAAAAGGTGTCACATCATTTATTCAGACTCTCTTGAAGAGCTGCCAGAATCTTACCATCCTCTGCAGCATAATGATTTTGGGTCCTAGATTCCTGCTAACTGTGAAAATATGGATCAGCCTCAGAGTAAAAACTATGTAGTCCAAACAGAAAATGACTCTCCCAGAATACCAAGAGCCTTCATCGGAGTGAAGCCTGATGGAGACAGTAAAAGAGAACGCACAGAGGCATTGTGTAAAGCATGCAGAAGTCAGACACAAATACACTGAAAGGAGGAGTGGAAAATGAGTAACTGGAAAGCACAGCACAGCTACGCAGGGCCCCATGCTCTGCCACCCACTCCCACCTGATGGCACTGGTCAACGTACAACATGTTTACACCCTTCCTTATCTTAACTACATCACTGCTGTGTCTCCTCTACCCCTCTAAAACTAGGATCAGCAAAGAAATCTTGTACCTTTGCTCCCACAGCCCTCCAAACCCATCAGTGCAATGAGCACTCCGCTGCACAGAGGCAACAAGAACTAAATTACACAACTTAGTAATTTACACTGACTGCACAATTACACTGTAAAATGTGTTTCCATCGTTCCCTTGTCATGGTTGTTAACTCACCCATTCATGTAAAACAGCTTACATGAACTATTGATATGCTGTTAGACTACTGTGGGTACAATTACAGTCTCCTTACATACAACACACTAAAGCTCAAAGAGTCCAGATTGCCACACTCAACAGTCAGGAAGGAGAGTCAGGAAAAATCCCAAAGAACTTCTGACTCTCTCAGCTATTAAGCATCTTATCCTGCAACTCTGATACAGTCTATATAGCCAGGCTTGAAGGCAGTGTCATGAAACCTAAGTTTATTTCAATCATACTCTTCTAAACATGCTCATCCAAACCTAAGCATTAAGAAGGGCTGTCCAGCTGGCACAGAAAGCTTAGAAAAGCCACCTTTGAGTCCAGGGATAGACTCGACTCCCAGTAAACATAGAACAGAAAATAGCACATGCAGATGTCCCCTAATGACTTTTTTCTATCTCTGTGTTTGCTTTTACAGCTTTAGAGTCAAGACTTGGCAGTATGTGGGGTCTTCAAAAACAAGAGGGAGCTTCATGAACACATCACTTCCCAAAATCTCATTACAGATTGTAATCAAAACACAGAAAGGAAGCAAAACATAACATAGCCACCAGAAAAGACACTACTCACCTGAACACAATCCCTGCTATGAAGTAGAAGATTGCCAGTGTATCCATAACATTCCACAGATCTGAGAAATACTTACTGCCATTCATGTACCACTGGGAAGGAAAAAGAACAGAAAGTAATGACTACAGAGCACTTGCCAGAGGGGAGGGAGCTCATCCTTCTTTCCCTGTCTCTCCCCACTGGACATCCTCATGGGTAAATACTCCACCCACTGCAATAGGAAGAACTGTTTCCTTGCCCAATTGATTTTCTGTCACACATAACAGGTACAGGAGAGATCAGGCTGCTTTTAACTTCCCCTAAAAAACGGAGTTTAATCTATCCAGGAATGCCAGAAATCACAGCCACTGAAAACATATTGTCACTGTTAACTTCTAATGAGACTATTGGTCAAGATTTTCTGTGTTTAGAACTCCTTAACCTGGATGTCCTAAGCTAATGCTCTTGCAATGAGAGCAGTTAAGCACATGGGTGATACATCACACCACAGTGCGGGGTTACTGTGCTCAAAGGACATTACCCAAACACATGGGTGCTTCTGCATGGGGAGAAGAAGGACTAGTCCTGACAAGAGCTGAGATTGATGTACTTGGTGCTTCCACATGTACACCATTTGAGCTCACAGTGGATCATGTTATGTTCCAGCAAACTGCTGCTAGGTATTACATTTATTCTTTCCATTACTTGACTTCCTATTTCTGTATTGTAAGTCCAGTTGAAATCTCTCCCCATTCTCAGACTGACTGGTACTGCACCTTGGACCCAAAGCTTGGGCAACTTCTGGATCCAACTCAGAGAGGACTCATTAAGATAAGTAGCTTAAGTAGGAGAAACCTCTGTCAGGCCTGAAGAAATAGACTGAGTCCCTGATCCTAATTCTTTCCAATTTCCATTGAAATCAAAGCTTAGTAGAGTACTGACTCTATAACCAGTGAACCTCTGGAACTGCCACTTGGCTATTCCAGTTGCACAACTGTTGCATTGTCTTCACACAATGGGATGCACTGCTAAAGATGGACAGTTGTGGAAGTGACCAGGGTGTCAGGCTCAAGGTATTACCAGACACTATTTCAGCATCTTGAGACTCACACACACCTTACTACTGAAGCTACCAAAGGCTGAGCACTGAGAAGAGACAGCATTTCTGACACCAATGGCTTTGGGTTGTCTCTGTTTAGTAACCTAAATCAAACATAAGTTGTCTTGCTATAAATGGCAGTGAGCAGTTTTATATGAACAGCTGGATGCATCTGGTCCAAATGTCCTTCACAAAGCAGTAAGTATATCACTGCACCACAGCTGTATTAAATGCAGCAGGCTTAAGCCTGATCCATCTTCTATTAAGGACACAATTGTGGGTGGAGGAGAAGAAAGAGATTTTGGTCTAAAGCAGAGATGAAGCCGAGGCAGGTGTGTGTAAAGAGGTGAGAACAACCAGGGCTGCAGTGTTGTTCAGTCCTTCAAATCTCAAGCACTTGCCATTGCTAAAAGCTTAATGTGCTTGGGGGTTCGGTCCAGATTTCTTCCTCATTTGAGAAAACGGGGCTTTCCTGCACACCCCATAAGTTCTCCCAGTCACCTGACTGGAGGTTACATCCATACGGCTAAGAAAAGAGCAGGAAATAGGCATCTCCCATTTCACTATTGCCATGACAGCTCTAAACAAGACATGAGAAAGTAGCTCCAGCTAGTTAAAATTCCCTTAGGACTTCCATCAGAAATGAAAACAGGGCTGAGCCAGTGCCTTATGATTCAGATACAGCTCAGTCCCCCTAAACAGTGACACAACCTGCTTTATATTTGGAACCATGTCTAGCTGTCACTCCCACAGACACCACTCTAACCAGAGGGCTGATTCCTCCCCACTTACCTGACTGCAGCAGCTACAGTGCGACTCCAGGCAACATCACTCTTACTGGGACATTGCCCTGCATCCTGCCCCGTAGCAAGATAGGTTTGAAGCCAAAACAGGCTTAAGATAACTTTAAACCCTCAATAAAAACCTCTGTTTCTACTCCCACAATCAAACTGGTACAGCTTGGCCATCAGAATGGGATTCCTGGGATCTGAAGCTGTTCTACCTGCTCAGGGTACTGAGAAATAGTGACACTGGGAGGGAAAAAAGAGTTCTATCCCTAAGGCTTTCCCCAGGACTTTTGCTGGGTGCACACAGGAAATGCAGTGACAGATCCAGAGACAGAACCTAAATCAGCAGAAACAACACTCCATTAGTGTTTTCATTGCAACAGTCTTTGACTTTTCCTCCCATTTTCCTTAGCAAGGAAAGCTGCCTTAACAGAGATACCTACCACCTTGACTACTGGAAAGGAAAAAGACCACACAGCAAGTTAAGCACAATAACATCAACACTCAGCAGTGTCATTTGATCTCAATGTAAGAAATGTTATTGCAGGGTGGTCTGATCCAGCAGATCACCCACAAACACTCATGTGGTGACTAATGCCTTAACAGGACAATGGGAAATCAGCTCTGCACTGAAACCACACATCCCTTTCTCTTCTGAAGAGGCAGAAATCATTTGATCTAGAGGTATGCACCCTGATAAATGTGTTAAATCTAACTTCCTGATCTCAACTGCTTTAGAGATCCAAGCCAAGCATTCCTGAGAAATATCTCCACTGGCATCAGTTTAATCCACAGTTTCAAAGTCAATACAAATTCCTCTTGGTGCATGGACTCTGCAGCTACTGGGGCACAAATAGGAGGGTTAAAAAAGAAGTTAGCTGTGCCTTGAGTTGCCTGAATATATCTCCCAAGAAGTGGTTCCCCTTTAACTCAGAAGCAGCCTGCACTTCCTCACACTACTAGGAGGGGGAAAACCACAAGGCACTGAGAATTTTTGGGTTTAATTTAACTTTTTAATCTAGTACTAAACGATTTTGGGTTGCAAGCACTGCCTACTTGTCTCACTTCATCACAAAGCAGAATGAAGACCAGGACGTAAAGGACGATCTCCAGGGCGGTAGGTTCCTTCTGGAAATCCATAAGCAACACGTAGGCGAAGAGTAACAGGAAAGCGATGTAGAAGATGACATTCCAAGAGAAGACCACAAAGGGGGAGGTGAAGAAAGACACATAATACAGGAAGAGTTTCTTACTCTTCTCTACAGGCTTTTTCCTGAGGAGTTAAAAGAGGGAAAAAGTCTCAAAGCAGAGCTTTTATGCCTGGAAACATTCGTGTTCTTAATCAAAATGAAAATGAGAAAGGCTCAATGTCTAGCACAGGGCATTACTTTCAAGGTAATGCATGCTCTGACTTCAGGCATGCAATGAAACTGGCACATGTTAACTCCAGAGCAGAGTGAGGACATGATCTGTCAAAAGCTCATCCAGCCATTAAATATCTTTGTTTGAGAGTGATTGAACACCGAAGCAGGTTCTCCAGAGTAGATTTGGAGTATCCATTCTTAGAGATACTCAGACCCCAACTGGGCAATGTGCTCCAGCTGACCCTGCTTTGAGCAAGGGGTTGGACTGGATCATCTCCAGAGGTCCCTTCTGACCTGAACTGCCCCA
Organism: Coracopsis vasa; assembly: GCA_026283785.1. Classification (NCBI taxonomy): domain Eukaryota; kingdom Metazoa; phylum Chordata; class Aves; order Psittaciformes; family Psittacidae; genus Coracopsis; species Coracopsis vasa. Next base: position 6,656 of record JANHGB010015236.1, on the reverse strand, counting down.
CGTTTCTATGATTGACTTGTGCTGCTTCTTGTAATGAGAAGCCAGTTGATTACCTGAATGAGATGAAGCCACAGCCTATTAAAGGGAAAAAGAACAGACACAGTATAATCTTCCAGTTATTAGTATCTCTTGAAATCTCTCCATACCACTGCTTGGAAAGGAAATTCTGTAGGGAAGAAGAAAATATCCTCATTTGTTCTAACAGCAACAACATAACCTGGGAATGCTATTAGATTTAGTAAAAAAACCCCAAATCATTGAGATTTCAATCACAATACCTGGGATACCTGTTTTAACAATACAGCAAGCTTTGTGTTAGTAACAGTGTGCTGGTTCCTCAGTCCAGCCATCCTCCAGCCTACACAATGAGGAGTTAAAAATGAGGCTTGACCTGATGTATAATGTACTTCACAGTGGGCAGTACATCCACACTATGCAGACAAAGCAGTCCAAGGGAGAAGTCACTTCAGGTGGTCTTTATCATCCATCTCATTATGATTTACAACTCTTCATCAGCTCTTCCTCTCCTGACTTAGCATTTGTGGGCAAATCAGCCACCTCCTATTTCCAAAGGAGGGGGTTTTTAAGCTATCCAGAGTTACAGTAATCCATACACCTTCCTTTCAGTGCCATTACCTGCACTCCTGGCTGTGCGATGAACTGCTGGTCTCTAGCTTCCACTGCTAGTTCCAGACAATTGCTTCCTCCCCAGGCTTCACAGGAGTAAGTCATCAGCTGCTCAGCTAGATCTTCGTCACTGCTGTAGCACTCAGTGAACAACTCTAGAAGGAAGAGGCAGCCCCACACTGAGCTCCATATTCAGATCCAATTTCCTACCAACTTGGGTGCAGTTGTCTTCAGGGATTTCCAAAGTGTAATGTTTGTAATAGTGAAGCATGCAGACACAAGAACTCTTGCTACATTTTCAGCATGGTAAAACAACTTGTGTGTTGCTTTACAACCCCACTTCCGTGTATTAAGAATTCATGTCTGGATGGAAAACTGTAATACTAAACCAGGCCAAATTGAGCTGCTAAAAATTGAGTGAGAAAAAGGACCTTCTCCTACTCAAATGACTCTATATCTGCTTGTTTCATCTTCTCATTCATTTAGCATTGATCTAAGGCCAGGCTGGATGTGGTTCTGAGCAACCTGATCAAGTTGAAGATGTCCCTGCTCATTGCAGGGTGGTTGGACTAGACGACCTTTGAAGGCCCCTTCCAACCCAAACCATTCTATGATTTTAATGACTTAGTCTCAGTAGTTCCATATTAATAGTAAGATTGAACAAGGTCAGAACCTTTATCTTTTTCACTGTGAAATGCACTACAAATATAGTTGGGTTTAGAACAGCCACAATCATCTTACTCTGCCCATAGATTTTTGCCACTAACATGCATTTAGAGTAAAAACATCTCTCTTTCCAGCTCTGGATGTTTCCCACTCAAAGGCACCACTGTGTTAGTGTATCTGTGACAGAGCACAACTGCCCTCAAGAGAGATCCAGCCTCTCCTAAAACACACCAGCCTCCACTAGAAGCACTTCTCTCCAACAGCACATTTCCCCAGGCATTTCAAACAGCTGTGTCACCATAACAGCAAGGATGTACACACACAGCAATGCTTTTGGCTGGTGTTACCACATACCCTGCAAGATGCAGACAGATCTTGATAGACAGCCTTCAATGAGATGTGTTATTCGCAGTGTCTTGCTAAATAATCAAGGCTTGAGGGATGTATATAGCTTTAGGAAAATCTACTGAAGCAGTTTTTGCCTTGTGAAGGAGGAGATACTTTCTGGTGAAAAGCAAGATATTTTCAGTGTGGCCTCAAGCCACCCCTCAGTGAATGGTGAAATAGCTTTGCTGACATATACACCCAAATCAGGCTCAAGTTCAACAGGTCAATCTAGTCTCCATTAGCCCCAGGAAAGGAACAAACATGGTCTGCTTTTAGGAGCAATAAACCAATATCCATCTGTGGAGACTGCATTGTGACCTTTCAGTTCTGAAAACGGGCCTATATGAAAGATGGGGAGAGACTTTAGCAGCGTCTATTGTGATAGGATGAGGGGTGATGGTTTTGAACCAAAAGAGGGGGGGTCAGGCTGATGTGAGGAAGGAGTTTCGTACAATGAGGGTGGTAAAACCCTGGCACAGGTTGTCCAGAGAGGTGGTGAATGCCCCATCCCTGGAGACATTCAAGGCCAGGCTGGATGTGGTTCTGGGCAACCTGATCTAATGGAAGGTGTCCCTGCTCATTGCAGGGTGGTTGGAACTGGATGAGCTTTGAAGGTCCCTCCCAACCCAAACCATCCTGTGATTCTATGATTTCCAAGATTCAGCTAAATGAAGCCATGACTGAACGGATCTGTTCCTGGGGTAACACCACCTCAACAAGAAAATTGCACTTGAGGCTTCCAGAAGCCCTTTCCAGCAACATTTCTGTGGCTTCCTATTCAACCTGCAGGACTAGTACAGTTTACCTGTCACCTAATCTGATGTACAGTGGTGACAGGAAATTGCTGGGCAGCAATGCAGTTATAGAGATCCACTGTTTTCTGCACCATGTAAGAGAACAAGGCCATAACCTGCAATACAGCCCCAGAGGAAACACCCTGTTGTACCTCCCTACAGGTTTAGGAACCAAGGTCCTGCACCACAGGGTTCACCACAGATAAGCTCAGCTTTGTAAGTTGTGGGTGCTTCAAATAAATCCCTGTTATGGTATCTGCTTTTCACTGGCATGGTTCTCTGAATAACTTGCAGAATAACCAGACACTGAGGAAACATCAGCATTATTGCTCCAGAAAATTGAAGTGCTAAAGCAAAAGAACATCCTCCTGCTCTCCTGTCACCCATCACCCCCATTAAATAAGAAGCTACTGGCCACTCAAGCCCAGAGCTCCATTCTGAATTACTTGCAAATAGGGAAACTGAAGATCATACGGAAGAAAAAAGAAACCAAAACCTCAGATAGCTCTGCATTATTGATGACCAACAATATTGCTTCTCAGAATAAGGAAGCTATATGATGATTTTGCAGCTCAGAATTGAGGAATTCAATATACTTTTTTACTGCCATTTCTTATCACTCCCCCAAAGTACACCTGAAAGGTGGCTTTTCTCAATCTGAAATTACCAGCACTCATGTAGAAATCTTCTCTTACTCTATGTTCTCCTTCCTATTTCTAGCAACCCTGTCATTAAAGGTAGGTAGCTTTTCTTCCCAAGGAAAGAAATTCTCTACCCAAACCTTCCCCCACAACACCCACTTTTAGAGACAAGCTGTTCAGACAGGACACACAGTTTCTGCTGGGAACAGATGGTGTGGAAGAGATTTCCAAGCAGTAAAAACACATTAAAAGGAAGCATTTAATGTTGGATATCTAGTTTTCTAAATAAAGCTTGCTTTCTACTGTCTTTGGAGATGCCATTTCTCTTCTTTACCATCCAGGCTGGATTTCTGGCCAGCATTTCAAAGAAAGTTCAGCATTTTTACTGAACAAAACCAGCAAGGTTATCAATTTTGCTCTGCACAAAATCAAACCAGCACTATGCAACCACTGGTAAAGCACCACACCTGGAGGGCATTAAACCAACTAGTTTTCCTGATCTCTGCCCCCTCCTATTACATTTCTAAAGGAATTAAATAAAGTACTTACCTACTGCTCTTGTCTCATACTCATTAGCAAGTTCCTCAGACTCCCCAGCAGCATTTATATCATTCTTCACCTTTGCCATGCTTTTGAGGAGCTTACTGGCCCCAAGGGCTGCCAAAGTGCAGCCTCTGGTCTATGGAGAGAGAGTTCAGTCATGCAAAGCCCTCTGCAAAGGGAATGTGATAGAGTCTTTAAAGCCATCCTCCTTTCTTTGCAGCTGCTCAGGTCCCAGTCAAGACTGGCAAAGGAAGATCATGTCCCACAAAACTAAGGATAGCTATCAGTGGACTGGCTTGATAACAGCATTGTGCGCAACAGGAAAAGGTCTTGTGTTCAATAGTTAAGTATCAGCTTTGCTGATATCAGTATCTCTGGCTGAAGAGTCACAAAATTGGGTCTGCTTTGTCACAAGCTACACTACCAATTCCACTGTGCACCAGGCTGGGCCAGCTGGGTGTACCCAGAACTGCCCTAATGGACTACATGAGTCCATTCCATCTACATGTGCAGGGAAGAAGCACTTTGTTTTGGACACATGCGGTCACTTTTACTGGGAAGAAACAGTTTCAGACATGGAGACCAACGTGACCAGGGGAGCATCCATTAGCTTTGCTTGCATTAGCCTCACATTTTCAGCCTGGAAATAGATATTAAATACACTAAATGTAGTGTCTAATCAAAATTAGAAATTGATTTCAATCAAATACCTGGGATCAGAACACATCCATAGTGTGTAATGGGTGGGAGCTCGGCATCCAAGTTTGAGCACAGGTAAGAACAAACAGCTATAGGTAAATGCTAGCTTTGACTGCTGATTCAAACATGACATTAGGAAAATGCCATCCAAAGGAAATCCACACTCAAACACAAAATGGGTAATATTAAACCTACTTACAGAGTCAGCTAGAAATTATCTCCTGTAGTTTTGTGTTTGAAGATGGATCCAGAGCCTTCAAAGGCCTATAAACCAAAGACAAGGAACACCACTGTGCTGCTTGCAAAGAGGGATAGAGGAGAACTCAACTTACTTGCTCCCAAATGACTTTAGACAACTCTTTCTTGTTCTGAAGAACTGACCAAATAAACAGAGCTTGCAATGGGTGCCTTGTGGTAGGACACTCATCCTGAAAGAAAGAGAACAACTCCTCAGATCCAGGCTCATCAAACTGTTCTTAACAGGAACAAATCTTAGGCTGCCCCTCTCCTGCTTTCATACTTTCTTGCTTTTACAGCCAGACCCCATTGATCAGACCCATTGATCCTCTCTCTTGGCTATCTGGCACTTATCACACACTTAGGTTGTATTACATGAAGTCCAAAAGGTACTTGACACTCCTGCAACAAGCAAGGTTTAGGATACTAGAGTCTGTACTAAACCATGAGTGCAGATTCCTCATGTTCACCTGGCACTTCTGTATCTACCTCTGGATTGACACTGGTATAAATTATAAGCACAACTAGAGCATTGATTGCTCCAATAGGAAACATTTTAACACCCAAGCTCGCCCATTTTTATTGTGGTTAAATGACCCTTACATGCAGCTGTAAAATGGAGCAGTATATTAAATGTGAAACAAGGCTGAGACAAGGCCAGGCTGGACGGGGCTTGGAGCAACCTGCTCTAGTGGAAGGTGTCCCTGCCTGTGACAGGAGGTTGGAACTGGATGAGCTTTAAAGGTCCCTTCCAACCCAAACCAGTCTGGGACTCTATAACAACTTTAATCCCTGTTCATCACTTACTGAAAGCTGTATCTCCATCTCATCCTTGCTATTTTTGTCATCTCTTTTGAGACCCCTTCGGAAGTCTTCAACCATCTTCCACACGAATGTGAGGAGCGCATCGTTATAGGAGTTCTTTGCGATCTGCAGGTTCTTGAACACCAGGCTGCTGAAGTTGTTGGTGTAGAGCTCTCGAAGGACCTCTGTGGTTAGGAACTTCCTCAGATTCAAGCCATTCTCGAGGAAGAGTCGGACAAATTTGGGCCTGTCTTTCACTAGGGCTGTGAACATGACATCCTGTAGGTCAGCAGACTAGGAAGAAATGGAAAAGCAACTATTAGGGAGCATGAGAGACATGTAAAGCTTACTAAGGGCCTGACACATGTGGCTACCTGCCACATTTTCCTTCATGCTGCCACATTTTCATCAGTTTGTTCTGTATGAAATCGCCTTTGTTGGGTGGCCTGAAGTACTGTTGGCACGGGCAGATAACCTTTGCAATCAGTGGTCAATGCAAGGAGGAATAGACACTCATACTTATCAACCTCAGAGGGTGCTGAAATAGTGGCTGTTCTTACGATGTTCCTCTTCCCCCTGCTCCCCTGTCCCACATCTCTGACATGACATAGTCAGACAAAAGTGGTCTGTACCTCCCAGTTTCGGTCATTGGTGAAGATCTCATCACTGGCCAGGTCCAACTGGTTCCACTCCAGCAGCAGCTTCAGCTGCCCATTCCAGTTATCCCTGTCATTTTCATTGGTGCTGAAAGCTGCAGAGGAAAAACAATCCTCTAAGCAAAAAAACAGAAACAGAAGAGCTTCTTGGTGTACTTGTCTCTGCTTTTCACACTATACCTGATAAGACCCATATCAAGTCTCTTTCCCCAGATTGATGCTCATCTTCCCGACTGAGTTTTAGAGCATGCTGGAGGCTTAGAGGCATATTTATGGTCCAGCATAGACCACAGATGAACTGCTAGGAGCACCTCATCAACCACAATCAGCACAACACATCCTTCAGGCTCCTCATTATCCTGCATCCCCTACACAAACAAAACTCTGCAGGAATTCCTCCCAGTCAGGCCCTATGCAAGAAACACCACAAGAAGCTCCAGGCTGGACAGGCCCTTGGGTGACATGGTCTAATGTGAGGTATCCCTGCCCATGGCAGAGGGTTGGAACTGGATGATCAACATATATACCAGAAGACACTTTTACATTGGAGGATGGGGAGTTAGAGGATAAACAGTGTAACTATAGAAGATCCTTTGCTTGGG
>JANHGB010015234.1:2337-13220 GCA_026283785.1 Coracopsis vasa | reverse complement strand
GAAGGTGTCCCTGCCCATGGCAGGGGTTGGAACTGGATGAGCTTTAAGGTCCTCTTCACACTAAGGCCGGTACAGGCACAAAACCCTCAGGTTCACAGAGAAGCCTTGATAGCCTATGTGAAACTGGCTGGATAAAGCCACTGGGTGGAGCCAGGATAAAGGAGATGGTTCCAACATCAATTTCCCTGCTCTGGCAAGGCTGCTACCATTGAAGTGCTGCTGCCTTTAGCGAAAGAAAAGCTGCCACTACCACGACAAATTCTGTCCACTGAGATTCCACCAAAACCCCTTGCACGAATTCCCTCCTGCTCCTACACTTCAGATTCAAGGTGTATCTATTTACTCACATCGCTGCACAGACACTGGCCATCGCTTCATGCTATTTATATTTATATATATATATATGTATTTATATGCTATTTTAGTATTAAAATAACCTCTTTGCATGCCCTGTAACACCACAAGAAGCCCCAGAGGACTGTCAGATTTAACTCTGGTGATGAAGGCACTACCTCTCATTTAAAAATGAATACCCAGAAGCTCAAATCTATTACATTGCCATCTCCAAAGCTCATCCTTCACGGCGCAGCTGGACATGCAAACCTGCCTCAGAAATCCATGTATCCAGTTATCCTATGGTACATTTAACATATATATATATATATATAAATAAAACTTTAAGTACTGCATGGCTTTTGCCCATGACCAAGAGTTAGAAAAAAGAAACAGACAAAACCTACATTAACTTGTCTCCATTTCAGATAATTACTTGTGAGGGGTTTTAAGACGTTTGTGACTCACAAGGGAGTCTGTAAATTTACTGTCTTCTGCAATCTAATAACGTTGGCAGCAATGAGAGTTACCTATTTATTGGTGTGTGACACCAATCTGTCTACAGTGGATAAAAAAAGCTGTTACTTAAGAGTTCTCCCTCCCCCTTTTAGCGCACACAGATTCAAACAGAGTGTTTTTAAATGCACTATAACAGTTAAAACACCCCAAGGCAACATAGAAGTTGGTAGAAAAGGGAGGAGGAGGATGGACAAAGTCACTTTAGTCAGCTGGACAACCCGGCAGGGAGATGTGTCACTTGTATTTACAGCTGATAAAACGGGGAGGCTTAGGAGAGAGAACATGGGGTGGAACACAGCTTCTGGACCAGGAGTCCAAGAGATCCTGACTGTATCTTCAGTTCACATCTCAGTTTGCAGCGCTTTTGTTTCTGCTCTTTCTCAAGTCACATTGTCTCAAGCAGCATTTAACAGAGACTTTTTGCTGAGTATCTACTCAGTCACAAGTGTAGCAGGGGTCTGATCTTTGCTGCAGTGTCTAAGAGAGAGAGATTATTATTGCATTCAGTATACCTTAGATGCAAATACAAATGGCACTGAGAATAGCTGCATCTGTAACGTGGCTCCAAGGAAAGGAATACAAATCCAGGACCAGAGTTATCCCTCCAAATGCAACCCTTTCCCCAAGATAAACTCATAGGTGAGAGGAGGTTCCAGGCAAACAAAGAAAAGGCAACGGGTATTACAAAATACACTGTACACTTTAAAACCTACAGGCGTACAAATCACTGTCAAGTATGAGCCAGCAGCTCCCAAGTGCTTCCTTATTCCCTTCCATTAGTCTGCTGCTTTTCCCCCGATCCTATCAGTCATAAATGGAGGACTAATATATACCTTTTATTTTCCAAAAGTTTCAATGCAGCACAGTCCAAGTGTAAATAATTTATAAATCAAGGCAAGGAAGATTCTGCTCCATGGCTCAAACTGAGGAGAAAGCTTTTAAGAGGAGGAAGAGGAGTGCACATCCCTATGAACACACACAGTTTGCTGCTGCCTACAAAGGCTTCACAAGGAAAACACCATTCCCCCTCCCTCCTCCTTCAGATTCCCTTGATTTTAATATTGGTCCTTCAACCAAAAGCTCATTACTAATCCAATTTTAATGTCACTTGAATTCCTACAAATAAGGAGACCACACAGGGAGCTGATGATTTTAATTCTGGCACTTAAATCACAAGTGTGAAGTTAAATGCAACACATTCCCTCCCCCTTCCATTAATTCTACATCTAATTGCAATGTCTTGCTCTTCCAAATCCCAACTTGCAAGGGGGTATTTAGGACTAAATCAAACAGGCAAAGTTTCAAAGCTTTGATAACCTGCTGGATTGGCTCTCCCCACATTTCATCCATCATTGGGGATGGCAGGACTATAATCCCAGTGATTTTCCTGGAATCACAGAAAATTGGAAGAGACCTCGAGAGATCACCGAGTCCATCCCCACGTCCCAAAGAACCAGTTATGTTTTGATGCCTGACAGATGCTTGGAAGTTTATAGGGATGCTACACAACAAGGATATAACATCCCTCAATCATTCACTGCGTACACCAGCAGTTAGGTTAGACAAAGACAAGAAGCGTTCAAGTCTCCCTTGCCAGTCTTTAAGCTCAGTACTTCCTATCCAAGAAAACACACAATTCCACTCTGCTTTTCAACTCTCTTGATGGATCTGAAAGCAAAGGCCTCCCTCCACCCCTTATTCTTCTTATCTATAAATAAAAAGATTGCTTCTTTTTAACTCAAATCGTTTCCCCTAAATCTCTCATCATGCTCATTGATCTCCTTTGAATTCCCTCCCTATTCCTTGGCTTCTTTAGACCATAGTCAGACAGGACATAGGACCACAGCTGAAATCTCTTCAACAATGAATAGAGAAGGACTATTTCCAGCCATCCTGCAGGCTGTGCTCCTCTGAAGCTCAGCACAGAAATACCTGACTCTTTTTTGATGATATACTGATTCACATCCATTTCTAATCCTGTGTATCACACCACTCCTGGGCCAAACCTGAGCCAGACCCAACTCGTCACATCCTTACCAAACACATCAAACCCCAGACTGGTTTGTGTTGGAAGGGAGATTAAAGCTCATCCAGTTCCAACCCCCTGCCATGGGAAGGGACACCTTCCACTAGAGCAGGTTGCTCCAAGCCCCTGTGTCCAACCTGGCCTTGAACACTGCCAGGGACGGGGCAGAGCTGCACAAAGGCTGCACAAACCCAACCTCATTTAACCGTGTGGTGTGGACGCGGCAACGGCCGCTCCTGTCACCGCCATGAGGAGGTGACATGAGGCGCTTGAGGAGGCGGCGGTTCAGCAGCCCCATCCCGCATGGCGTTAACCAGCGCGGCTCACATCTGTTCCCTGTTTGGTTTCCCCTCCTGTCCCCAGAGGGGGAAGAGTGGTCCCGGGCAGGATGCAGCCATGGCGGTGACAGCTGGGGCTGTGATGGCGCAGGCTCTTGTCCACCCTCAGCATGGAGCTGCGCTGGGCTGCACCCCTGAACCCTCCCTCTGTGTGTTAGCACATTCACTTATATCTGCACACGGACACATAGCAATGTAATATATACAGCGTACACCCGGCGCATTATGTGTAAGGGGCGTAAATTTCCGCAGACAGATTGCTCTTCGTTTATGCTAACGGGGGTCAGAGTATGCCTAACCTCGAGAGCAGAAGGTGGTGGTGTTTGTAATGGCCTTTTGTTCTCAGAAGAGATCATTCTTCGGGCTGGGCCCCAGGAAAGGCCGGTCCCCAGCACAGATGAATGCTGCCATCGCTGCCGGGGTGACGTGAAGCTGTTGACCGTGGTCTTCATCCACAAAATTCCATCTGGATTTGAAATATCTCTAAATCCCAAAGGGGTTTTTGAGGATCTTGGAGGATATGGAACTGGTTATGCTGGAAACTGGCTAAGGAAAGAAGCCTTAGACCAAAATCTTACTTCTATACACTTCAGAAATGACTGAAGCACTCTATACAGAGGATCTGGCAATCTGGGCTCCAGATCAGTGTTTGCAGTTATGGTTTTATATAAGCTATTCTTCTTGCTTCCAGGAATCATTTATGAGGCCAAATAATAGGAGACCTGGCTCATGAAAGGAATCTTGATTCCTGAGTTACAGAAATACAACAAAATGTTACAGATTTAGTGTTAGTACTGGAAAAAAACCCAAAAAATAAATTAAAAAGGAAGAGAGCAGTAATCATAAATACCAAGTTGGCTCATTCAAGCATTCAGAGCTGATTACTGTTAGTAATTGCCCTGGAAATAGAGTCAGCGAGCACATGAGGTGTAGGGGATGTTCTTCTGGACATCCTGTGCTTGGGAGAGGAGCGAGTCCCATCTCCGTGCTGGAAATCAGAGCATCCCAAATTCTCTGGCATATGCTTGGGGATGGGGAGAGCAAGCACGTAACTTCCTTGAGTAACACTGCCCTTGTTATTTCTGAGTGCTGTAAGCATCGATGGTGTTTGATAAACAGGTACATAAAGCAAATCGAGGTGAAGACAAGGATCCTGCTGTGAATGCGTGCCCCGGGTACGGTTTGCTGTAACGTGCCATCTTCTCATTCAAACCCAAGGATGTGGCACTGTGCTTTACTTAATCTAAACTTCTCTTTTTATACCCAATTGTCCATGGAGGATCCCTCACTCTGTCCCAAGCAGGGAACAGCACCAGGAAGGACCAGCCATCCCCAGGTCACTGTGGTGTTCACCCTGGTTATACAGCAACCAAGCAGGATGCTCTGGCAAAGCCAACTGCGCCAAACAAAGGAACAGGTTGCAAACTGAGCCTGGCAATAAAGAGGGGTTAATTCCTTTTGTCTCAGCGCTGGCTTTAGTTCTTCCCCTGCTGTTTGCACACTTTTTCTCTCTCTTTGACCGCAGGAGAGGGCCATGCCTCCATCTCCCCTCTGAGGGTTTGTTCTGGAGGAGACTCTTGAGGTCTCCACCGTGTTTCAGAGGGTAACACGGTTTATAAACACAACAAGGCCCAGTGCTACGAGGAAACACTTTATCCGAGAGCCCCGAGCTGACGATTCCATTATTTCTCCATAAAACATCAGGGGAATGCACCAACAGCTGCTCGCATCCTTCCACACAGCAAGGCAAACTGCCCGGCGAACAATGGCTGGCGAAAGGGGAGCCATGGCGGAGGCGGTGACAATGGGTTTCCTCGCTCGGGGCTTTGTTTGATTTCTCCCCCCGTCTCAGTTTTGAACTCCCTCCGCCGAGGGGGTAGGATGGGGAGAAGGGGGGAAGCAGGCAGAGGGGAAGGAGGGTCAGTGGGAGTTAAAGCCTTTTGCAGCCTTTCTCTCCCATTCATGTGGTAATTGGGTGTCAAGCAGAGATCAGTAAGATGGAGCCCGGCCTCTGTGCCCGGGTTAAACTGCAGCAGAAAGAAAGCGGGAGCTGAACCGATGGAGGCCTGAATGTCATTAAGGGCGGGAGGAAGCGGCTCTCCCCCAGGAGCCGGCCCTTCTGCCGGGGTGCTGGGCCGGGGGGGCCGCTTCCCATTCAGGGCATCCCTGAAAGCGGGCAGACAAAGCGGGAGGGCGCCTGCACAATGCTGCACCCCCGGCTCTGCCGTCAATAGGGAGCTCTAAACAGGCGTTTAACCTTCAGAATAGCTGAAAGTGATACTCAAAGCTGAGGAGGTGGCTCGCCCGACCGCTGTTAGCCTCTTCCTGCGGACAGGCTGGAGGCCACTTGGATGGCCGGGGGCCAGGAGGAAGGCTCTCACCACCGTCACTCCCCTTGGCCCTGCTGGCACAGTGCTGGGGTGTGCAGGAGGTTGGAAGTGTCCAGGACTGAGCCCTGATTCCTGCTCTGGCTGGGAAGATGCTGGCATCCCTAGGAAGGGCTGCTCCGCACCCTGGATGTTGGGGTTATTGGATGGCAGTGCCATAAGGAGGAGGAGGATGCGGTATAGTAGGGGTCACATCCCACTTCACAAGCCTGGGATTGTTTATTGAAGGGATCTGGGGACATCCAGGCCAGATCCCCTTCCTGATCAGGGGGATGTCCCAGCCTTGACAGAATTGCCTTTTCTTGTGATTCCTGGGCTTACCAGTCTGTACTGCATGATCTCTGCCAGAGCCTCACCTGGCATCATTTGTGCCTATGGGTGGCAGGAGAAAAGAGGATCAAAGCCCGGGTTATTTTGGAAGGTGGGATTTGTCACAAGATGGGCAAGGCTTGAAAAGAGCAGAGCAGGTCCCATCCCCTGCTCCCCAAGCCTCACACTGCTGCATTGCCCAACCATTCTGTGCTGATCAGGAGCTGAGCCATGAACAGCCCTAAAGACACTTGCTTCCCTAGTGAAGCCTTCCTGCTTTACAGAGGAAAGATCCCATCCCTTCCCAGGATGACGAGGTGCAGGCACTCCCTGCGCACCATCATTCTGGTAGACTCCCCTGCCCCTTCAAACTGAAGGGAGAAAAGCTGTCCCTGGCCCTGCTCCTGGTTCCACTGGAACCACTGACGGGAATCACGTATTTCCATTTCTAAAGGATAGGCCCTTCTTTAATCCAGAATATTTCCCTGTTGCTGCTTAAAGGCAAAGCTAGCTCAGTGTGCAGAGGAGTGGCTGTCATTGTCTGGGAAGCCTCCAGCACACCAAGGAGGAGGCTGGAGGGTTGTGCTGTTAAAGACTCTCATGGACTTTCTCAGCATAAATTTCACCCAGAAAGGTCCTGAGCCCTTTGCACCACCCCCCCCCCCGCCTACATTTAAGCTAAAACAAACCCCAGTTCTTCACTGGGAGCTGCTGAGCAGAAAGGAAGTTTCAGCATTGTTTTGCTTGGTATTCCTGTCATTGTCCAGGATGCGGAGTCCGGGAGAAGCAGCCATCTCCATGGTGAAAAGTACGTTTGGTTTGTAAAGCTCTTAGGCTTTGCGTAAATTAATAGGCTAATAATAACCCAGGAGAGGATTCTGATGTTTCCTTAACCTCATGCAAACAGCTTTTAAAGTATTTTAATTAAAAAAGAACAATACCTCGTACTTTAGATATAGTGCTTTTATCTGCATGCAGCTGTTGAGCCAGGCGAGCACCCTGATCAAAGGAGAGACAAAAGTCTCTCAAGGTGTCTCTGATCATAGGAAAAAGATTCAATCAGCTTCTTCCTTAAAATCTCACAAATACAAAGAAATGACAAAGAAACAGAGTATGATCAAGCACTGGCTGCTTCTGTCCAAACGCTCCTCTGCTGGAAGGGGTTTGTCCCAGCATTGATCCCGGGCTCAGTACAGCGCTGGCTTTGCTGGCCTGAGAGCTGCAGGATGCTTGCAACTTGGCTTCGTTTATCCAGAGGAGCTGGGACATTAAAAAGGCCCCGAGATCCCAACCCAAAGCTGACAGCAGGAAAACTCTAATTGCTGTAGCTGGGTTCTGCAGGGAGGCTCAAGCACTGCCGAGTGCGACACAACCCTCCTCAGTACGGACAAACACAGGGAAAACGGGGAATTGTCCCCAGCCACATCTCCAGCAGGGACCAGAGATGCTACTTTTAACCCCCCCGATGCCACAGTGCTGTCAGCATCGCCTCACAGCTACCAGCACACCGTCATGGGGCTCCCCTCTCCTTGGGAAATCAGTGCAGAGGTGTGCCTATGTGCACATGTGGGTACACGCACACCCCAGCCCTCCAGCACAGCACCGTGCTGCATGGGTACCACTGAGCTCTGCAGGTCTCCTCTGTCAAAGCCCATGTATCAGAGCCCCCCATGTGGTTTGCTGAGCTGTTTCCCAGTCATTCTGCACCTCCCATCTCCCCAGAACAGGAGTTCTCACCTTGGGGGGGCCACATCCTGCTCCTCTTGCCTGCACCCTGTAACTACAACCAGTAACATGGGGCCTGGGCTGAGCTCCCTGCTATGCTCCAGCCAGGTCGCAGCCCCTTGGTTGTGTCAGTACCAGCAAGGGCTAAATCCTCTGCTCCTCTCACAGGCCTCAGGTGTGCTTATAATCCCCACCCATCTCCAAAGCCCAACATTACAAGCTGGTCTCCACTTGGATGGGCTTACATGCAAGTAAGTAACAACCATACTTCCGTAAGCTTCCAAAGCTATTTGCAAATCCTGACTGCAGGATCTGCTGGGCTTTTTTTACCCTAACCAGCTCTCAGACAGATAAACCACAGTGCTGAGCCCTGCCCTGTGCCCCTCATCCTTCAGAGCAGCTTTGTGTGCAGGACAGCACCACCACCTCTTCCAGGAAGGGAGCACAGTGCCCCCATACCCTCCTGTACCGCTTCATCCAGAACAACAACCCTAAGGCTGATTTTGGGGAGGCCAAGCTCTCACCCCTTCCCTTTAGCAGAGGGTTGGGTGATGCTGGGCAGTTCGGGTTGGTGCCCACCAGATGCCTGGCACAAGGAGGTGACCTCGGTGCTGCTGAAGTCTTCACCAGGAGATGGGATTGCTGCTGGCCTGACACCCAGCACCATCATCTGCACCCAAAACTTCCTCTGCACCTCAGACAGGGCCTGACCTGTCCCGTGGTGCGCAACTCTCCCCTTCCCAGGGCTCTGCTCCCCTTCAGGGAGCTCCTAAAGAGGTCTCCCCTGAGGGAAGACGTTTGCTAAGCCCAGCCTGCCCTCCACTGGTGGCTGCGGGAGGAACAGCATCCAAAGGTGGGTCTGGAGCATCCGCAGAGGTCGCAGCCACTACTGCATACCCTGAAGCAGCCCCCCTGTATAACCCCCAGTGCCAAAGCCACCTTGTTTGAAGGCTGAGCCCTCGGGCACTGCAGGGCCATGGGGAAAAGGCTGTTTTCCACCAAGCCGGGGTGATGCTTTGGCACAGAGGCTATCCCAAGAGCTGCATCATTCCAGGAGCAATGTTGGACCACGCTGCTCCACCACTCCATGCTCCTTGTGCTCACCTAGACTGAGCTGGAGCTGCCTGCAGAAGAAGCCAGATGCAGCTCTGAGATGGGTCTTGCCCACAGTCACTGCATCCAGCGGCTAAAATCGAAGCTTTTAGCTTAGAGATGCTGGAGAAGCCATCAATTCAAACATGCCTGGAAGTGCCTCTGGTATAAAATGGATGCAGATTTCCAGGACTTTTCCCATGGTGTTTCTCACCAGGCAACATGCTTCACCCAGCTTCAGGCAAGACACTTCTCCCTGGTACACACATGCCATGAAGCAGCCAGTTTCTCCCATCCCAGGGTTGGATGCAGAGGGTCTAAAAGATGGTTCTGGTAGGAAGGGAAGGGGAATGGGTACCAGAAAACTTGTCTGTGAGGGCAGAAATGAGCTGGGAGGTTAAGCGTGGCCAAAACACAGACAGAAGCAGCAGGAAAAGGAAAGAGAACAGAACAGTTATGAAGGAGCCAGTCATGCCATGGTAAACAGGGAGGACTGGGCCAGGACAAACAGCACAGGATAAAGGAGAAGTGGGAAGTCAGTGGGAGGATCTGGGGAGAGTCTCATCAAGAGCTAGTTATCACACAGGCATCAAATGCAGCAGCAAGGGGCTTGCTTCCCCCTGCTCCGAGATGAGCAAACATCCCCACAGGGAGGTCGTGCTCTGGAGCGGCAGTTCCCAGTTCCCAAACCAGCACAGTCCCTCACCCCCCCACACAGAGCAGGACTGCGCAAGGAAGAGGTTGGAAACTCCAGCATAGCCCATACTCGCATTTAATTGTGAGGACAGGACAGACTGGGGCAGGCAGGTACGTTGGTGTGGAAACACAGCTAGAAGAGCAGGCACACCCTGCCCTCACAAAAGACAGACGTCATTTTAAGGAGTAACCCTGCTAAAAGCATAAAACCAAATCGTTAAAGGAGGGGAAAGAAAAAGGGGGTGGGGGGGAAGAATAATAAACCCCAACCCAGAGTTTTCTCTGGAACAGACGCTTCTGCATGGTCCTCGAGGACTGGAACCGGGCATCGCTGCTAAGGCCGTTTCACATCAGACACAACGCGGGGAGTTCACGGAGCGCAAAGTCAGGTGTTTAACATGGACATTTCACTTTGGGGACCACCTCCTGCAGTGCAGACAGGAAGGGCTCTTGCGGGAAGGGATGCAGAGCACGTGAAGTCAGGCTCTCGCAGAGACCACCCTCCTCCGGAGGACGTTCTCTCCCCATGGCAAGTTGCTTCCCACGTTCAGGGCACAGACATCAACCAGCAGAAAAAGCCCCAAGAGCTGTTCCATGGTGCTGAGTGCATCTAAGCAAAGGCAAAACCAGACCCTTCATTCCCGCTTTCCCACCTGCTTTCTGCAAGGAAGAAGGTGCACAAAACAAAGCTGCATCCATGAAAGGTGGAAGTAAAAGACCCAGAGAGTGGGGCTCGCTCATGTCCTTCACTATGGAGCAAGGCCACAAGGACACACACAGCTGCACCCACGCTGGAAGAGGAGAATCAGTCCCAGATGAGCGGCCCGTCTCCCTGCGAGAGAAAAGGGCTCTCCAAGAGAGGCCAGGTCTGGGCTATTCCTCACCTACTGCACAAACCCAGGACACATTCAAAAGTACAGACAATAAATTAAGAATGAAAAAACATAATAAGTCAGCGTGTATAATATATATATATATATAATAGAATAGAATGTGCGTGTGATTGTGAAACATAGAAATGTCACCCCCAGGAGAGAGCAAGGCATGGCAGAAACACATCCCTGTCCCTCTCCCGAGCCCAGCACTACCCTGCTCCCCTGATTCACAGTAGAAACACGACCAGGGGGCAGGGGTTGTGCCTGGCACCCAGCTTCCCTCTGCCATTGAGGGCCCTGTGCCAAGGAGGAGCTGGCTGCTTGGTGGAGGAGTGGGGAAAAGAGTCCAGCACTGGTCCCTTCACGGCCTTCATGAGGAAGAGTTGCTGCAGGCAGGAAAAGGGAGGGAAAGAGAGGAAAAGCAAAGTGGAATGGCAGGGGCACCCCACTCCTCCTTAACTGGCCAGGGTCCTGCCCCTCCCATGGCACGGGACTACCACCACTGTACCAAGTAGAAAATAAAGCCATAATGAGTCTATGCTTTGGTATGAAACCATCCCCCTCCCCTCGGTCCCCCTGCGCG
>JANHGB010015233.1:0-26279 GCA_026283785.1 Coracopsis vasa | reverse complement strand
GCTTGTAGCACAGTGGTGTTGCCACAAAGCTAGGTAAAGGTAACCCTGGAGAAGTGTTGGTGTACATGTAGTGATACACCCAGCAAGAGAAATGCAGGCTTTTGTTTTACACTTTCTAAATCCTTTTTAGTACAGTTGCTCAATTTATTTTAGTAGTAAGACTAGCTTTTACAACTACCAGTTTAGTATGGCTCATAGTTTCTGGTTTTAGTAAACTGCTTGGAAGAGAACTTACTTTTTAAAAAATGGTTCTTAAAGTTACAAGACTCCATCAAGCAGCTGTTTAACTCAGAATGCCGTTAAATAAATAAAATTCTGAGAGAATAGCTTTGGAAGGGTGGGACAAGTTTGTTAATCTTGAGGTATTAAGGGTAGTCTCCTGACTGGCAATGTCCTGTGGGAGCACTCTAGTGGGACTTCATTTACGGATCTCCGTGGGCAAGATACTCCCAGGTTCCCACATCCAACTTGGCTGGTGGTCTTGGGAACTGCAGTCAGCTGCTCCCTAAGTTGGCTTTATTTTTGGAGACTGATTTTAAAACTGTTAAAGATGTACCATTAATTCCTAAAATAAGGGTTGTGTATAATTCTAAATGCTTTCTTCAGTTAATGTCTTTATTGGCTAGGTCATTTCCTGCTAAAATGCTTTTATATTCTACCCCTCCTACTTGGGCATTTTGGGCTCTGGTTTCCTAGTGTGTTCTCCAGGGTGCAGAGGGAACTAGAAACCATGTTTGGGTGCAATACTGGCTTAATCAAAGCTAGAAAAGTACACTGTCACTTTACTGAAATTTTCTGACTATACTTTTCATATTGCCTTAATGTAGCAGTAATGTGTGTTTATGCATCTGTTTCTTTGCACAGACATTTTGTCAGAATATTAAAACTCTACTTTTTTATGACACATTAGCATATAAACCTTACTCTAAAAGGGTATTTATTTTTTCACTTTGTAAAGAAAATTTTGTTTCCTCATAAAGCAAGAGCTTTGTCCTATATTGTAGGCAGCTTCTGTCTTTTTATATTCAGATTAATAAAGGACTTTAAAAAAAAATCTACTTTGTGGTAGTGATAAAACTTTTATTTTGTTCTGAAATTCATCTTCAGGCATTACTGAGTTGAAAATACAGTATGAAATATTTTCATGTTTATGGTCTTGAGTGTTGTATTGTGCTTTAAGAGGCAATGAAATTTGCTTATGTGTAGCTCTCTTCAGAGAAGCCTATAGCCAGCTATTGTGCTGGTGTACAACAGTGCTAAAGCAAACCTCCCTCACTTCCTGAGATTATTTTGTTCTGTGCTAACAAAATTAAGTTAGTAATTCTAATCCATCATCCTGGGGCAGTTGGCTGAAATGGGTTGTAAATTAATACAACTAGATATTAATACAGGCATCTGATTTAAAGCATTTAAGGAGACCAAGTTGTTAAAATAGGCAAGCATTAACTCTGGGTCCTTGTAATTAAATTGGCTCTGTAATTTGACATTTCTAATAAAAATAACTCCAGGAGTTAGAACTCTAATCAAGGTGGGGTTTGACAGGTTATATGTCATCAGCAAAGCTGTGACTTCTGTAAGCATATTCTGCCTAGTTTAAGTTCTGTGCAGGGGATTGGGCAGAAGTGGGAAGGTGCAGGTCCAGACAAGAGCCTGGTGAGTGTGGGTTGTGGCAGAGACTGCTGGGAGCCCAGTTCTGTACCAGTGGAAGAGGGCAGGCAGCACAAGCAGAGGCTAATGGCTTGTTCCAGGGAAGGTGTGATGTTGGTGCATTGGTATGCTCCACAGCCAGTGTAGCTTTAACAAAATTATGTTGCCTCTTCTGAGTACTGGGCACCAGGTAACCTCTTCCAAACACTGCAGACCACTGAAAGCCTCACTTGGTTTATATGGAAGGTCAGTTAGGATGCAAAACAATGTAATAATAGCTTTGATTTGTTCACAGACAGCTTCCTTCAGAGGCATTGTCTGAAATGTGAAACACTAGAAAAGTTTTGCTTAGCCATCCAAAACTGCTGTGATATGTGTTGCTCAATGTTTGCAGTTCTGGCACAAGTGTTCCTTACAAGAAGTACTGTCCAGTCGATGTGAGCTGCCAAGTACTGTGAAGAATAAAAGAAACAACAGGAAATCTTGAACTCCACATGTCATGTAGCCATGCTGCAGGAAAGGTCAGGTCTTGCTTCCTAAAGTGCTACTCTTTCTCACTAGTGGCTTTGAATGTTGCAATGGATGGCTGTGGGGGAAAAAACCCAAACCCCTAACATTAAAAAAACAACAGAATAGGGTGTGAGAACAAGTGGAGTTTGTCCTTTATGCTTCTTCCTTAGGAGTGGGAGGATTGACCACAAAGCTTCATTTGGTGTCTTTTATACCTTATGTCAGTACACTGGGTACTTGTAATGAAGTCAGGTCCTGTACTGGAGTTTGCTACCCAAAGCTAGTACAACTTGGCAGGAAAGCTCACAGAAAATTCCATTCCACTTTATGCTCCAAGCTGGACTGCAGCTGCTGTAATCCCATTGAATGTGCGCAATGTCATTTTAGAAGGCTGTAGTCTCAAGATTTTGCCACAAGTACCTAAGTGGGGAAAAATACCTGCCTTGAGAGGCAGCATGACTTGTTGGGTGAACCACTGCTATTCTTAAGTGTTATTAACAAACAACACAGAGATTTAGCAGTAACTACACCCATGCTCCACCAGTATCTGCCTGGCTTTCATCCTCCCTTCCCTGCAACAGGATCTCTGTTTACAGAGAGTCCAACCTGTGAGGGACTACGCAGGCTGCCTTTGTAGTTAAAATGCTAAAGAACTGTAAAATGAAGGCTTCTGTATTTTTTGATTATTTTTATTTCTTCCCAAGTGCCTCAAAAGCATGTACACAGCAGCATTCATATATTTCAAGTTTTATTTCCTTGGTAAATCAGCACTGTTGTGTTCCTCAGGGAATGCCCTTGGGGGAAAATTCTCATCTGCCAGACTGCACTATTTCACTTCGCAGCAGCACGCTGGCATGTTGATCAAAGACGGAGGAGAATTACAGCTCAGATTTCCTGTATACAGTTTTAAACAACAAACTTTCCACACAGTGTTAAAATTACAAACTGACAAATCTTAGCTTCAGTAGTGCCTGGTCAAATATCCTGCTTGAATCCCTCTTCTCTCTTTTCACTGAGAGCATGCTGTAGTGCCAGGTAAGTGCTTCGGTCACCTTTGTGTCCGTGGGCCCAGCCAGCAGGAGCCTCTTAAAACAGATGGTAGCAACTGCCAAATGGGTCTAGAGGTAATAAATACCAGTGAAGGGGGCAGACTGCCAGAAGAGATGAGGACTTTGCACAGCAGGGCCTGAGTGCAGCTTTACCTGAGGAAGACTGTGCAGGGAGTTCCTGGGGGGCTCAGGGGCTGTGGCTGTGGCTGCCCCAGGGCTAGGTGGTCTGGCAGTGGGTGCTGCTGGCCCTTAGCAAGAGGGACTGAGTGAGAAGTGGTCTGGAAGAGGCAGGACAGGGCTGGTCAGGAGGTGAGGATTGCCTGGGCAGGCCGGCTCCTGTGGGGCCTGTAACTCCCCAGGGAAAGTCCCACCAGAGCATGATACAGGCAGGCTGCAGCCAAACCTCTCAGCCTGCAAGCTGCTTTTAACACCACATGCCTTCAAGGTAAACCGCCAGCTGGAGCCCCTACATTCAACAGTGCCTTCAACTGTACCGGGTGGTAAAAGCTATCATAGTTTCTGGGTCTTTTCTGCAAAGGGTGGTGTCAGCTAGGAAAAGGTGTTAGGAGTAGCACTGAGGAAGGGCTCTACAGGAATCACTGGTAGGTGAGGCAGTGGGAAAATACAAACTGGCAACAGAAAAGTCAGTGGGAGTTGTGATTCCTCTCCATGTGAGACTGGAATGTGCAGGATCCAGTAGATTGAATGGGGCTGGTGCTCCCCTGTGCTCATGGATGGTGAGCAGGGTTCAGTGTGTCCTTCTGTTCCAGCCAGGATGGGGGACCGGAGGGGACAGGCCAGAGGCTGGCTTTCACAGCACTCATGTGTACATCAGGTTCCTTAAAGGAAAAGGTCAAGCAAACAAACAGAAGGTCAGCTTTCCCAGAGCTTCAGCAAGTGACCTGTTGTTATTTCTTGCCAGCTAAAATGCAGAATCCTTTCCAGCTGCTTGGATGCTGGGGGAGGATGAAACACAAGTGGGAGGGGAATCAATCTGCCCCTGAAAGCTGATGCCTTTCTCTGCCTTCACTTTAACCCTCTCCTCCTTGACCTGATTTGGCCTGTCCACTGTTGGCTGACTCTTCTTAATTCCTGAGGAGTATTCTGTTCTCTCACCAGTGATTTCTGGGATCTGGGCTCTGAAGCCAACCTTTCTGCTAGCAGCTGTCCACAAAATCTCTGCTCCAGGAAAGAATCTGACTTTCTTTGGCCAACACCATCCAGTGGGGATCTCACATACACACACACACATCTCTTTCTGCACCTTGTCAGGAGTGCGAAGGGCACCATCTCCATCTGCAGCAGCAAGAAAGAAATCAGTATAAATTAACCTTTTAACATTGGGGTAGCAAACCAAAAACGTTTGCCTATAGCTACCCTTTCAGGGTCACTTAGTGATTACAATGGGATTAACTAGATGTATGTGTGAAGGTGTTTGCCATCTATATTTTTATCCAGTAATTGGTGTCTAGATTCTCTGATTCTTCAAAGCAATACAGGTAATGATAGACAGTAACATGGCAACTTTTGACATAAACAGGCTTGCTGGAGCCAGATCTTCCTCTCTCCTGCCAGAAAGCTGTTTGTCTGAGGAATCCATGCATCTGGCACCGAATTCCAATCATAGCACTACAACTGTGGGAATTACAGAGACATTGGCAGCTCATCTGAAGAGACAGTATTTGTTTTCCTTGTTTAGAACTATAAATAGTCAATAGAGGACTCTCATTCAAACAGTATTGATGATTGAAGTAAACCAGGCACAGAGACACAGCCAAAAATTGGACTTCTGCTCCAAAGCCAACCCATCTCTGGCTTCAGAAGCTGAAGTTCCAGAAGGACAATGCAGAAAGCCATTGCCCAGCAGCAAACTAGCCCTCAAGATGCACTGGCACCCCAGGTGTCTGTGTTTGACCTTAAAACTGTTTGCCTATGTTGTTGTTGTTTGCTGGGGAATGTTTTAGAATGCCTTCAGTTCTGCTGTGGTTTGAGCAGCTGACTTCCTCCTCCGCCCCTCCGAGGTCCACAAAGTGAAGCAATACTGAAGTGTCCTGGGAGCACCCAGTCTGGAACACGTGCTGACAGCACACATTTAAAAGGACGAGAGGAAAAAAAGATTGCTCAGTTTCTGTTTTTAAGGATAATTGCCAGCCCTTCTTGAAGGAAACATTTGAGGCCAGTAGGAAAGATAGGTGTGGAAAAACATTGGGAAGAAAACAGAGAGGCACAAATGTATTGCCACAGTGGACACTGTTGCCCAAAAGACCATGATCTTAGGTAGGTTCCAACTGCTAGCATTTCCCCACCAAATCCTGTTCCTACCAAAAGAATTTCCCTCAAAACCAACTGCCATGTCCCGCAAGCCAAGGTCATTACTGCAAACAATAGGTTCTCTGTGTGGCAGGGAGCTCTGTAGCGATGGAAAGAGGCAGAATAATACCAGAAACAGAGCACAGTCTAATGAATGTAAAATCAGCAGCATAGCTGTAACTTGTCCTGAAAATCATGTCCTTGAGCTAGATGGGAACATGTGACTGTGGAAAGAGGAACCAACAAGGGTAAGGAACAAATGATGGGAAGATAAAGGGCAACTCCCCACAAATCAAATACATTGCTGTGGGTTTTAATAATAAATGTCACTGTGTCATATGTTTCTTTCCCCACTCTTGGCTTTGCAAATGTTAAATTAACGACCCCAGGCTGCCAAAACCTTTTTTATACCTGTCGCAGCCACACAGAAATGTTGCTGTGCTGGTGCAGATAGAACCCTCTCAGCTAATCCTCAGCTGAGTGTTGTCTCCCTGGATCTCTTCTGAAGACTCAGATTCTTTACAGTTGCACTGGCACATTTTCCCTTGGCTCCAGTTCTTGCCCAGCCTGTTTGTGAAAGGGATACAGTGCTGTTGTGTGAAACACCCTGCACCTTCACCACTGCCTTACTGGGCATTATCCATGTGCAAGGTGGTATTTCAGTCTCTTAGGACTTTTTCCCTGTTCCCTCACACAGTTGCAAGCTCCTTTTTCTATGTCCAATCCAGTCCTATCAAAATACACTTCTCCTGAATAAGGTTGATTTGCACGTGAAAATGTTATGTTCTGGCTTTGCCACAGTCTTCTGCCCTCCACAGCCACCAATTTCTTTACCTGTAATCTCCTTGCTCCCCTTCTCTCCACAAACCCCTGCCCTGCTTATCTCACCTGGCTCACTCTCATGCTTCAGATTGTCCTTTTCTGCACTCTTGATTTCTTGAACCCAAATTGTAACAACACATCAGTTTCTTCATCTCTAGATCACCTTCTGCCTGCACGCTGCTATAGTCTCTGCTGCATAGCAGTATTTTTCAAACTCTTCATTTAAGCCAAATCCCCAAACCGTACAGTTACCTATAATCTTTTGGTTCTTCCTACAAATTGCGTGCCCTCCTGATCTTTTGCCTTTTTCCCAAAGGACATTGCTGTGTTTTTTAAAACGTGAAATGCCACAGTGTGGGCACTTAGATCTCTGATGAACTGAGTATCAAAGAAGCAAAAGGCAGCTGGCCTTCCAGATGCGTAGCCCAAAATTGGTGATGCTGCTATATCTTTTTGAAGAAAAAAAAAAAAGGTACCTAAACTACTGTCAGTAATTGTGGGATTTTGCTAGTGATGCTCTTGAATCCACGGAGGCTTTGAGAGGAAATATGTCTGTAGCTAACTCATCCCAAACAAGAAAGAATTTGCAGCAATGTTTCCTGCGCAGAATCAAATACATAAGAGTTGCTAATTGTTTAATCCTTCAAAACTTTTGTTTCTCTCTACTGTGACTTAGCCTGCAGCAGACTCCAGTCTAGACTGGAATTTTTGGTTCTCAGCCATCTGCCTAACAGGTTTTGTGGTACGTGTATTTCTTCTTAGTGATCATATTATAAGGTATCACAGTTTGCCACAAATACAGGCCCAAGTCCGAGGTCAGGATTCAAGCACTCTGGTCCTTGGTCCTGGCTTTTATCTGTAAGGGGCACTGAAGTGAAACTACACAAACTTCCACTTTGGGAGTTCAAAGCTGAGATTGCCATCTGGATCAGGATTTCAGATGTGCGGTTCAGGCATGTCTCTTGTTTTTGCTAAATACTGAGGCAAGTTCTTTCCCCTGACTCTCATTCTTCCGCTCTGGCTTGTAAGTTGAAGAATCAGGTAATTGAGACCCCAGGGTTTCCAACCTCGGGTCACCTTTGCTACTTGCCTTGTGTTTGTTTCTCTGCAAAATTAATGTTTCCTCCAGAGCTGCTTAGGGCTAAGGGAGGTGAGTGACAAGTCTTATTTTACTGGGCAAGTCTTTACATGGACATTAATTAGGACATCAGTTATTCTCTGAGCTTCATTTTCCTTATCACACCAAACCACACATTGCCATCAATGCTGCTATAACCAACTAGTTTCGCAGTTTCTCCAAACTGCTGTTAAACCAGTTGGACTGTGTAAAAGGGACATTTCTGAGTCCTTATTTCATGCTGAGTGCAGCATAACAGGACCTTCATCTCAAACATAAGGGCTGATCCAGTTACGTCTTTGTCTGGACGTAATTTCTGATTTTCCTTGGCACAAGCACAATGTAATGCCAAGCTGCCACAGGGAGTAGCTGGCAGAGATGGAGCATGGCAGCCTCTGTGGCTCCACCTGGACAGTCAGGTTTCTTTAGCCGTGCAATAGGATTAGAGAAATAAATGGCTCGGTTTATGAAAATTAAGCCTCAGGTGGCTCACAGGCTCCTTGCTGGTTGCTAATGTGGCTGTCGGTTGGGTAAAGCTTGAGTGACAATCATCTCCTGGGGCAAAAAGTCCTGCTTTTCCTCCTGGCAGGTTTGCAGTGGGAAAGGAGCACTGGGAAACTGTAGGGAAAGGACCCAGAGCCTTTTTGCCAGGGTGCGATGAAAGCAAAGTGGGGCATTTGGAAAAGGCTCATGGGAGGTGAGTGCACCAGCTCAGTGTGGGGAATGTGCTGTGGGAGATGTACCATACCATGGTCACAAAGCTCAGAAACAATAGTCCAGATGAAGGACACAGGGACACCAGTATCACCACCCTTCACAGTTTTATCAACAGATTGGTGAAAGTTGGAGTGAGGCAACTGCAGAGACTGTGTGCACAGGTACGTGTGTACGTGACTGCTGGTGCTGGTGCTTCATCTCTGGTTTTAAACCACTGTCCAGCTACTCTGGCAATAATATTTGACTGATTTTGTAAGGTCTCTTTCCTTTTAAAGGCAAATTATTTAAAAATCATAAAATGTATCTGACATCCTTGATTGCATCCCAATTCACCAATCTAATGAGTGAAGAGTGTGAGCAACAGCTCAAGGAAACCAAAGGAAATTTCGTCTGACTTACAGACGACAACTGCTCAGAAAATAAAATGGGCACCAAGGAATAAGTGAGATGGAAAGAATCTGATTCTCCTCATTAAACTGCTCACTCTTCAACAACAGATGGTGTGTTTGCGAGTGTTTGCTGTCAAGAAAGTCAGGGCCCTGGACCAAAGGGAAAATATAAAACACATTTAACTACTTGCATATGTTGACTTTTGGAATCATTTCCAGTCAGATATAATGTCAGACATCTATACACTGACCCCTTGTTTTTGTTTGCCTGTACTCATTCATTTGTTTGTCATTATGTTTGTCTTGTGACCCAACACGACAGCGAAATGTTCAGTATTGTTTCACCATAACTAGTAAAAAAGCTCGGGCAAACACTTAAAAGAAAGGAGAACTGCAGCTCATGGAAGATTTTGTGTAGCACAGACATTTTAATATCAGCAGGCGGGAACAATTATTATGTCTGCCTCTAGCTCTATTCAAATAACTATGCCAATTTGCATCACTCAAGATTTATTTTACTGTGTTGCCTGTCTGATTCAGGCTGATGGAGGGGTTTTTAAACCTCAACTAAAATTTTCTAAGAATGATGCTGAGGAAAAATACGTTGTTTTGCCATCCTAAAATCTTGCCTATGCAAAACCCTTGTGTGTGTACCAGCCAGATCTATATGCATTCACATATATCTATGTATCTGTGCATATAGATATACATATTTTATTCAGCTGTGGTTATTTTTCTTCCTATCCTGCCTTATTCAAATGGCTCTGACTTGGAGAACATGTTAGTGTTGGGGAGGGAGGAGAAAAATGATTCTATGCTTAAAGCAGTTCTCAGCACTGGAGAGCTAGATTTGAATTCTGCTTTTATGTGGAGTTCCCACACGATGCCAGCCATGTGATGGAGGATGCTTTTCCCGGCTGGTTGTTAAAACACATTTGCACTGCAGATTGCTGTCTTGAATCTGCAGGGTAGCTTCTATACTCTCCCACGAGTACCTGCATCAGGTCAGAGCAGTGCAGCCTGGCACATCCATCTAACAGCACCCCTCAGTCTTCTTCTGCCTCCAGATCCTACTCTGCAGACATGCAGCACCAAGGGGAGAGAGAAATTGCCTTTTGTGACTGGATTTTCAGTCAGATCTGACCAAAGTTAGATTATACCTGAGCCAGTGCTCTGATCACTGGGCTGTTTGATTTATGCATGTATGTCAAAATGGATTCCCCCCACAGCCCCTCGTCAGTCCATTTTGCCTTATCTTTAGGAATTTCTCCTGTATATTTTCTGCTGAGCTCTCTGATTCTTCTGTCTATGCTACAATAGACTGAAATTGATCTCAGATGCAGAGACTTGTATTCCCTCTTCCGCTCCATGCACACTGTGTACATAGGCCCTCCCAAGAAATGGAGATAACATGCAAAATGGTTGCTATTTTGGTTCCCCCAGGTCCTGCTGTGAGCACACCAGCAGTGCCTGTGGCTCCTCTTCCAAGGTAAGGTCAAAGAGTGTTGCTTCCCTAGAAGAGAGCTGGGGCTTTGCTTTGTTGAGCTGGGCTTCCTCTGCCAAGCATCACAGCCTGGAACCCACCACTGGTGTTAGAGATGCAAAACTGGTGTTCCCAGTTACTTTGGTAAGGCTATGCTAGTACTATTTACTCCAGAGTTTGGCTCAAGTACCACCTGCTGTCACCATCAAAACACATTCTTTAATATTAGATTAATCCCAAAGGTGTCCCTGAAAGAATAAAAAAAGCCCTAAACCAGCCCTGTACTGTCCTTACTGGCAGCAGCAAAATGATTTCCATTAAAATACAGTATTAAATCTCACTCTTCTATTCCACTGTGAAGCAATGGGAAAATTATCTCATAAGCAGGATTTTTCTGAGATTTTTTGAAACAGCTTCACAGCCTTACCCCTGTCACTGAGACTGTCAAATTGGCGTACTGTATACCTCGAAATGCTGTGCACAGCCATAAACCCCACATGGATTTATCCAGCAGGCTTAGTGTCATTAGCCTCTGTTACAGACAGGCTGCAATGCTGAATGAGCGCATAACTTGACAGAGGTCATACAAGGTAGCAAAGACCTCACAAGAGAGCACGGGTTTTATAACAGACTCTCATTTTCTGAGCGTTGCTGGGTAAGCAGCCTGGATGCAATATTCCCTCGCTATCATTTCCTTTTGCCTTCAACCATTTCTATTGAGAATGCATCTGTGCGACATAAAAAGCATTTATCGGGCATCTTGCTGTCTGTTTTCTGACCCCCCAAAAGCTACCTGTCATTTTCCAGAGTCACTGCCAAAAGTCAGTGTGTCTGTTTTTAATACTTCTTGTAATTGTGTTAATGTGTTTGCTGAGCGGGCATTCCTAGCCTGTGCTGACCGCTTGGAATTCAGAATTAGCCCAGTAATTATATTTCACAGGCTACTTGTCAATGGGAAATTTCACCTTGCTTGTGAATTTGCATGTTCTGAAATAGGTCGGAGAAGCAGATGGCTTTGACAGAAGAAACAAAATAAAAAGGTCTGGGAGTCTGTCTCCTGTTTTGCTGATTAGATTAAGCCCTTTCCAACAGGGTGAGTGCTCACATCCAGTTAGGTGGTTCACTAGCGCTGGGTGAATCATCAAGAGCATCTCTGGAATTTTCCTGGAGGGTATTTTCTGGGTAGCTTCCAGGAGTATTTATGCACAGAGCACAGGGAAGCACCGGTTTGTTATTCACCACAGCTCCATTAGGGAGTTGGAAAAGAGCAGCAGATGAGTCTGACATCTGAGAGTCTGAGGGCAGAGGAAGAACAGTTTTCCATTACCATGATGCTGAAGTTGTAATTAAATATAGGTGTTGCCAATTGCAAGATGTTATCTAACTGAGCAAACACATCTCTGGGGAAGCAACCTTCACCTGACGTACTTTTTCTCACTTCTGTGGATGCAAGGAAAAGTACCAACATCCCTATTCACGTCCTTCTATGATTATAATTTCAATCCCAACAATTAACAATCTCAGGAAGTTGAAGTCCCTCGAGGAACATTAACAGGAGCCCACTGTGTTCCACCAGTATTACAGCATGTGAAATATGAGGCCTATTTTCCCACATAGTATGGCAGGGTGAAAGACAAATAAAAAGACTGCAGGGACACACAATCTGTGAGTGCTTTCATGCTGTGTGTTGTATGGATTTGCCTTTTCATGTCTTTCTGTTTTGTCTTACTTGCCTTCCTTCCTACATACTCACAAACACTTTATATATCTCTCAGTTTAGTAACATCAACAGAGAAGAACAGAGTCACTTTAATGACCAGTTGTATTTTTTGTAAAAGCCAACAGTCATGCATAGCCAACTTCCCCGTGGAGTCTCTTGCTCAGTGAAGAGGCAGGACCATATGGAAACCTGTCATGATGCCTCTTTGTTACCTCTCCACTGTGAAATGTATTCAGAATTATCACATGGTGACAGTATCTCTGCAGACACAACTGCACCACCAGCCACGGGTATCTGGAGACAACCCACTGGCTGCTGATAATGAAGATGCAAGTCATTTCCACATACACTCTGCTGGTCTTTGTCTGGACACAGGATGTACTTATTAGGTGGCTGACCATGGAGTTCGGAGGTCCTTAAGTATCAAAATTAAGGCTTTAAGTTTCCTATGTGACAAATTTACCTGGATATGCCAATGCCATAATACCTTCTTTTTCTTTCCTGAAAGTCTGCAGGAAAAACCACTACGTTTTCTTTGGTTTTGTTGTGCTCCTGCCTGTACGTGACAGACAGAGCTCATGTGAACAGCCATGTGTATGTAAAGAAGTTCCTGGGAGAAGCCTAACCCCAGAGCTGAGTTTTATTTGTCAGTCAGAAAGCAGTTAGTAATAACACCATTTTCTTCTCTTAAGGAGATGGGATCCACCATACAAGCTGGCTGCCTGAAACAGGTCTGAATGCAACACTTGCAGATCTCTGCTTGTAAATAGCATCTCAGACACATCTAAGCTCAGCAAAAAGCCAGAGGCTTTTATGTGTGCTGGGTTATCTGTGCTCTAATTTTATGCTAAGCATTGCAAAAATCAAGAACTGATTGTTTATTTATAATCAATGGTGGGTTTTTTCCCAACACTAAGCAGTGAATTTCTTAATGACATTCAAATCAAGTGTACATTGAGATGGAAATGGAGGATTATTTTCATAAATATATCAATAACCCTTGTTAGTAGCAGCCTGGAGGCTTGCCTTGTCTGACAATCTGCTCACATACAAACAGTGTATGTTTTCTTGTTTTGTTATTTTGATTCCAAATTGATTTATATGTATAAAAATAGTATATCAATGTATAAAGAATTTATCCATGTCAAATGATTAACTTATGAGGTTGATATAAAGTACAAAACAATAGGATGCCTTGAGTAATTCACCTTTATAATCATCTTCTCTAGGTGGTGAATCAAAAGCAGTTCAACATGGTGCTATCGTACCTCTAGCTGTCAGCTGCAGAAAATATCTCACCTTGACCACTTGGTCTGATATGCCACCATGGTGCAGGATGTGCCTTCCCAGTGCTGTATTCAGGATAATGACAAGAAGTCAGCTTGTGGAGAAGCTCTGATGCATGCAGCACAGAGAAATCATAAATCATATGAATGCAATTCATACAGCAAATAGATCAACCAATATCCTACTGCAGAGTTAGGGAAACACTGAGGATCTGAAGCATATTCAGCACAGTGCTCAGCTCATGAGGAGTGGTCTGGCCTCATAAAATATTTAGGGAATGGAGCATGTGTAAGAAGCATCACCACTTTTCCAAGAGAAATTCAATGCTTAACTGGCCTGGTTTAACCCCAGCTGGCAACTAAGCACCATGCAGCCACTCACTTCCCCTCAGTGGGATGGGGGAGAGAATCAAAAGGGTAAAAATGAGAAAATACGTGGGTTGAGATAAGACAAACAGGAGAACAGTAAGTAAGAGCTGTTTACACTCAGCCTACTCCCCTGAACTGGAGCTATCTTTACCAAATAGTTTAGACTGCAAAACATTTAGATGAAGAAGTGGCTAGGGTTTATGGAGGGATATGAGAAGGCAGGGCTGCAGTTATGCACCATTGCTTCTGCTGGTATCAGAGTTCAAGCCACACTAAACTCTTTATCACCGGGATTCAGCCCAAGCAAGGCTAGCATCAGAGTATGGCTGACCCAGCCTTGCTCTCCAGTAGTGTAATTTCTAGGGCTCCTATCCCACATTTTGCAGGCCTCCCTGCATAGCAGTAACAGTGCTAACTGGTAATTTATTTATAATAAATTCCTAATTTATTTTTGGTTTTCAAATGTCATAGAGAAAGGGGGAATCAGTCAGTCAGCAAGATTGACACACAGCAAATATCTCCAGGGAAGACAGTGATCTGTACCATGGCGATTGAGTTCATTTGTCTGACTTGATTTGATAGTCTAGGCTGTTTTTTCCCTTCTGCCTTTTGTGCAAGGAGCATCTAGAGCTTGAATTCATCTGTTTTCAAGCAGGGTGCCATTTAATCATCCCCAGGCATGTGGTTTGAAGCTCTCTGATGCAAGTCATAGGTCTGGAGCTTTATATCCTCACTGGGAGCTGGGTCACATTTGGTGCATATATGTAGTACAGCTTTTGGTGCAGTTTCTTTCAAAGGAAGCCTAGTTCCCATGTGCCAAACAATTTTCCCAGAAATGGGAATGACCAGAGGGCTCATTTCAACACTGTATTACTGTGCCAAATCAAAATGCAACTGTGGACGCAGCCACAGATAAGGCATTTCATGTTACTAACCATACACACTAACCATGTATGCAATCACGTTGTTCAACCTTATCTATCTGAAACCATAGCAAATAACAAAAAAGGACTCAGATTAAGGACTGTGCTCTTTATTTGGAGATGGCTTTATTTGCCCCAGACAATACCTGTGACATGGGTGATTTGGAAATGCTGTGGAGAAGCCTGAAAGAATAAAACCTGAAAAAAGCATGGAAATAACGTTAGGAATAAAGCATTCAGGAGTCTCTCCAGAGCCTGTTGTAGTTTATGGATATCAATGAACCTCGTGAATTTTATTGTGTTTTACAGGCTGTGACCTGTTTGTGAGAAGTCCTTGCTCTAGAGGGAGTTATGGTTAGAAAGAGGCAAGTAAATGCGATATTGCCTTCCTTTGCAAAACCCTTGTCAAAACATGTCACAACTGCCTGTTCCCAAACAGCACAGGGACTTTCTTAGATAGGATGCGGACAGAAAGGCCACTTTCTCCATTTTCTTAAGATGAAGATACAGCCTGCTTCTCACATTAATCCAGAAGAACAGGCAAGTCACCTGCTTTCCTCTGTAGGGGAGTGTCTAGAACCTATAGGAGTTGATGCTCTAAGGAAATCAAAAAGCCTTTAAGGTATTTTTGTGATCACAGAAGTTGTACGCTGAGGCTCTAAACTGATTCAAGAAATATTGTACTTTTGAGTGGGCTGTCAGTTCAAACAGGTTTTACTCAGCAGATCCTGTGACTCATTTCTCTGGCTCCTTACTCCCTGACGAAGGTTTGCAAATAAACATTTCTCCAGCTCGCCACTCCAAGCCAAAAGAGAGAAGTGCCCCAGAATTTTCCAGCTACTTCTATCCGTATCTCTGATATGGGGAGTGGTTTCTGTGGGGAGGAGCAGTTCTAATGTCCTCTGCTGTTTACTTTTTCCTGTGTTCTCACTACAGCTGGCCATGCTCTGAAATGGGTTGGGTTCAGCAGAAATCTTAAAAAAAAATCCAATCCTAAAGACTTCCATGCAGTTTTTTTCCCAAGAATTTCTCAAATCTTTGGAGAAAAGCTGGATAAGAGTAGAATATATTTTTTTCTTTAGTAGATTAATACAATATTTCCATTTGACAAATCATTTGTCAATTCAGACTTTTTTCAGCCTCTGTACAGAAGTGGCTGATAATCAGATGCTTCTTCTGTAGCTGACCTTGCTGGTGTTTTAAATGTTTATTTGTTTAACAAGAAACCTTCTTATGAACAGCAATGCCATCTAACTCTTCCATCACATTATTACTTGTATCCCATCCAGATCAGCAGTTGGTTGTTGCAAAATACTTCAATTCTGTTTCTGAGTTGGGATCTTACTTATTTTACTCTCCATGGGAATTCAGAAATTCTTGAACATAAAAGGTTTGGGGTTTTTGAAACATAAGTTTCAAAACCAAAGTGTTTTGTCAGCCTGCTCCTCACTCAGGTGTCCGAGGATCTGGTTCCTCACCTACCCATTTCTCCCACTTGGACAGAGGGGAAAGCGCCTGTTCAGGAAACAGAAAAAGAGGGCAGGTTTTGCACAAAGAACTGTTGAGATTTTGTTCCAGAATAAGAGGAAGCAGAGTTTTTAAGATCTCCATCTTTCTCATCACAGAGAAAATCCTGTTACATGTTAGAGATTGAGTTATGTATTAGAGATTCTCTGTAAAAAATGCCCCCTAATGGCTAATTGACCTCTGCGGAAAAAGCAATTGGTTTTGCAGAGGCGTTTTGTCCCTCCTGTTGTGATAGCCTGGAGTCTCAGTCCTGCTAAGCCCAAACTCCCTGTTGCCCATGTTGGTTACCTGCCAGCTTGTAGCTTCCATCTAGATTTGAGTGAGCCGATTGGCTTCCCAGCCAGGAATACAGCTATAAAAGACTTGCTCGTATATTACTGCAGGACACTATTGCCTCTTTACACTTCAAGGGTTTCCTCTGGATCTAAAAGAAGGCAGCAATACAGCTGAACAGGCACTATTTTGGGTGAGAGGTCTGCAGTAAATAGGGCAGGCTACAACTGACACTCAGCAGGAGTTCTGGTGCACTATGGCTGATATCGAAACGAATGGGAACAGTCAACACTTGCTCATCGCCTTTGATCTTTCTTTGCAGGCAATTTATATGAGTGTTCCTGGCTTTTGTGTGCTCTCAAGTGTGACATGGGTGGGCAAAGGAGCTCTGACTGCAGGCTGACTTCTTCTGCTATAGAAGAGATAGAAAGCTCCACAAAAACTCCAGGTAAAAACACATAATCCATAATTTGTGGAAAACAGGGAAGGGTAAATGGCTGAAATCAATGACCTTTAAAGCTTATTTCCAATGCTCAGCAGTTTCTGCTGTGTTTTGTTAAGAATAGACAGTGGTAGGCAGCAGTTTGGGCAGGAGTGAGCACAAGGCTGTAGTGAATCCTGTATCCCTTTGCCTCTCCTAGCAGGATCAGGCCCTGGCACTCACAGCCAGGCCCTGGATCTGTAGAGATTGTGAATTTGATCTCCATTCTTCACAGCAAATTAATATACTTTTGTAACATTCCAGAGCCAAAATACCCATTTTAGAGTTAAATTTCTGAGTGTTTCTGTCCTCTTTCTTCAGAGGGCCTGACATGTCACATTGACTTCCCTTATGAAGGCGATCATGCTTTGCAAAATGAATATAAAATGCTGGTCCTGATACAGTTGTGGTTTATATCCACTGAGCAGCTCTGCACAGTCATTACAGGCATGATGCTGACCTTGGAAGTTTTGGCTTTGCCCTAATTTGTCTTTTTACTTCAAAGTATTTCCTCCCCTCATCTTGCTTTTTTCTTTCTTCTTCAATTCTCTGTTTTGCACCATTTAGACTAAAAAGCTTTCAGGCAAATGCTGTTTCTTAGTATGTTTGTAAAATCAGGCCCTCAGCTGAACTGCTGCCTTTACAAGCTATTACAATAGCATTACGAGTAACCATTAGGATATCTGCACGTCATGGAAATGCCAGTGGTAAATCCAATTCATGAACTTAATACTCCTGGATACCTACAATTCTGTGTTGCTTCAGTTGCATGGAGCTACCTACACCTAGACAGCCTTAACGTACCCATCCTGGCATGAGCAGTTTTCTTCCAAACTCACCAGTTACCAGCTCTTTTCCTGTCAGGATACACCCTACTGGTACTGAGCAACATCTCCAGAGCTGCACATGACATCGACTGCCTGCGAACTAGTAGAATTGCATCTCCTTAATCCTCAAAGCTTGCTCAAACAGATTTGCTGGCACTGTGCCTGTGCTAGAGGACAGGAACATTTAAAATCACATAATTTTTTGGCTCATTGAAACCATTCTGTTGCCCTGTTTTTCCATTGCCATTCAGCCTGATTTGCAAGCAATTTTCTCAATGGAGCACTTCACAGAGGTTGGAGTACGCTGTGTTCAATACTGTATTCTAGCCGTAAGCCTCATTGGTGTTGGTTTATTTTCTGGCACTGTCATCTCGTGAGTAACGCTTACCTTCCCAGGTTTTGGCACCAGACATTTCCTACTTAGTCATCGGAAGCCCACTGAAGCTTACTTCATTCAGACAGATTCTCTCCTTTTTTTATAGCTCACTTTCTGCTTGTTAATGCAAGCCTCCGAGCATGCTGCTGCTGTGCATTTTTAAACACTTACCCAAATGTCATCTCTATTATTTCCAAACTCTCAGACTCTTTGGGGATAGCTTAGATGCAAATGAGCTGTCAAAGAAAGATTACTTGAACCAACATTCAGAATGACAAAAGGCTTACAGACTGCATGCATAGCACATGGCTTCCAGCTTTCCAGTCAGCCGTTATTTGCCAAAATCAAGGATTTATAAACAGCCCCCAAAAAAATCCCCGTTCAGCTTTGTTACAACAGGGCACAGCTATTATCCATTGAAAAAATTAAACCTCTTAGATCTAGGAAAATTCTGATTTCCATAGCTTCTCAGCTGTTGCTCAGCTACTCATTCAACCCACACATTCTATGTACCTAAAAATTCACTGTAAAGCCTGCTGTCCTCTGCATGGATGAATTGTTTCTCCCTGTCACGCACCATTGGGGGCTGTTGCACAGGTGGATTGAAAGAAGAACTGTACTCACCTTACCCTGCGCAGCAGCCTGAGAAACAGTGAGTGCTGCTCCTACAGAACAAACCAGGACCTCTTTCAAAATGAAGGCCCACATTCAAGAGGCTCCTTGAGGAGATGCAATGCAATCACTGAAAGCACAAGGCATCATTTTGTGGACTCCATCCTTCTAACTGCAGATGGCACCACTGATTCTGCTACTGCGACATACATTCTGCTGAAGAGCTCATTTCTTCAGCAGGAAATAAGAGAGCCCCAGAGGGTAAGGAATTTAAACCAAATCCTGACCTGCTTTAACACTCAGTGTTACACAGAGGAGATACACTCTGTGCACTCATTAAAATGTGATAGCAAGCCAAATTCATCACTCATACAACTACTGACATCAACAGAAGGCCCACTGTGTTTGAACAGCAGCTGTCACAATTTGTTCCCTGAATAATATTTAGCCAAAATTAAACCTGGGTTGAGACAGCAGGTATTTTGCAGATATTCTGGTCTTGCAATGACTGTTGAGCAAGTCCTGCAAGAGTAAGGCTTCAGGGGTGCACGAGATATGCTTAGTTCTGATTTCCTGTGTCTGCTGAGAACTCTTCCCTCCCCATGCTGGTAGTGGTCCAAATTCTGTCTTTTTCAGCAAGATAGTCAAATACAGTTTTAAAAGTAAATGCATACATTGCACTTTTCATCTCAAGAGCCTAAAAAGTGCAGCTGGGAGTTAATTAATCAAGCACAACATCTCTGCAAGTTAAAGGAATAATTTTATCCCCTGTGTGGAAACTGAGGCACAAGGAAACAGAGTATCTTATGAAAGGTCAAAAAATAAGTTCATCACTAGAGAAAATAATTTGCCTAATTGGTGATAACTGTGGACTAAGAAATACTTCACATAACTGATGAAGATGTGTTCTGTGTTTTTCATGGTTTGTTCCTGCTAAGAGATGCTCTTTGCCCACAAACTGGTGCAGCAAGACTCAGTGTTAATCAGTATGTCATATCCTGTTGGTCCTCAGCACAAATCACTGCAGTCTGTAACTCCTGACAGCACATTTTTTAGCTTTATGGTGGGAGAGCTTTAGGTTTTAAACCAGCCAAGACTCTGGCCTAAAGTATCTTCAGAGATAACACCAAAGAAATATTGCAGCATGGTTAAATTTACATGCCATACAGTGTTGTCTTGCAGGAAAGTAGTATTCGGCTGGACAAAAGGGAGTTGTGTGTTAACTGCTGATGCTATTGTTCACAGCATATGGAAAGTGAGAAGTATTGTTTTCAGACACACGTCACTATCCTTGAATGTGTGTGGTGGGGGATCCCTAAATATTTCCAAGCTCATGGATTCCTTCTCATGTCCAATATAAGACTAGACTGGGGTGTATAACAGAACTGCCTCTCTGCCTGGTACCTTGCTTTGCAATCTGCCTCTCATTTTGAGCAGTGTCTTCCCACTGGTTCTTAGTGCCCTTACATGTGCACCTCCTGTCTCAGACTGAAATTTCTTTATTCTCTCATTTTATCCTGCATTTATTTAGTGGGACCCTAGGGATGGGATCCTTGGAGCCAGAATCATTGTAGCCTCTCTGCCAATAGCAAACAAGGATGTGCAGCACCCCGAGAGGATGGGGAGGTGATGTGGACTGCATTGCCCTGACTACACCATGTGCCAGGAAAGCACAAACCTCTCCTTTGGCAGTACTAGCTGGGGAAGGGGGAGCACAGGGTAGTTACAGTCCTCTCAACATGCTAGGTTAAATTTGCTCCGTTAAGAATGATTCATGCTGACCTAGAAAATGTAACAGGAATGGGTATGTCAGTTACCAGGTTACTGCTGTGCCTTGCAAAATCATAACAAGCTCTTTCCTGAGGGATGAACTTTCACTCCCTGCCCCAAGTGATGCTGTCCTCTGGAAGCACAGGGGTAACTGTAGTTTAAGTGGATTTAGTCACAGCACAGTTGAGACTGCTTATGGGGTGGAAATGACAGTAACATCTGTGGAAATAAAAAGACCCTTTTGCATAAAATTCTAAGAAAGGTTTCCCACAGGACCTCAGACTGCATCTCTCCAGCTGAGCATTGGAGATAAGTCACAGTAGGCTCTCAACACCCCCAGAACCTCTGCAGCCACATTGCCACATCCACAAACAAGATTGTCATGTGTTGCATTGAATAACATAGCAGAATTTTATCTTTAAAGACAGAGGAAATGTGTTGGTCCCCACAGTAGTGATTATTAATGACTTTAGTATCAGACTGTCACCAGCATAGAATGCTCTGCCTGTATGCCCAGGCAACTTTAAACAATAGGTAGGAGGATTGTGAAGCTTGTCCATTTGCTTATAAAGTGGTGATAACTCTAAGACTCAAAAGGCACGTTACAAATCTATAATCTGCTGCTTGGTCTGCTGCCAGAGCTCCTAACCTTTTGTCCCACAGCCATAATTTTCTAGGGTTTTGTCTTAATCTTTTTCAAGAGCACTGCAGCAAGGCAGAAATTGAAAAATTGAGAACTAGCAAAAAAAGAGGGAAGAATTTTTGATCCCAAGTCAGTAGCACTAAAGCTGTAACACAGAGTATTTTTTTTTTTCATACTTAATTCTAAAGAGGGATTTTCTAACTAATCTGCATTTGTTATGGAACTTGGAGGATTTCTACCATTGTGCTACAGACCTAGGAGATCGCATGGCAGAATTTAGGCTTCCCTCCCTACAGACTATACCAATTCTTTGTTTTGATGGTAATAGAAAAGAGGACAAAAAAAGCTGAACACAGGCCAGGAAGGGCTATATACTCTGGGGCTGCAGAGTCATCTGTGGCACAGGTTTATTTGCCTTTGTTCAGTTAACCTCTGCTGGCAAAAAACCTGCCAGATCTGAAGGAGGCAGAGTAGCGTCCCATTAAGTGACTAACCATATCATTATCTCTCCAGTGACCCTAAGCTTTAAGAGTCTAACACCTCTCATTTCAGGGTAGCTGAGTACTGCTCATTTTCTTTTGGAAAATGACAGAAATCATCTGTGTGTTGGAAAAGTGGCAGTGAAGTATTGTACATGTAAGCTCAAAATCTGGATTTTTTGGTGTTTCTTTTTTTTTCCTGATGCTACTAAAAATAGCATTACGTATCCTGAGATCCTAGCTGAGGAAAAAACACTGAAAAAACTGCACAAAACTGCAAGATATTGCACAAAACTTCTGGAAGTTTTTTCTCATTGCTACTGTTTTGGTTATGATTCAGAAGTTTGACTTGTAAGGCAAGTTGGTATTTTGTTCACCAAAACACTTTGTAGTGCTTTGGACAATGACTGCACAATGATCTGAGAGCAGATTTAGCAGGAATAAGTACACTGAGTCCTGCAAGCAGTACATTTCCCATCATTGCTGGCAGTACCCCAGCGCTATTCAAAGCATTCACACCATGGATAAGAAGGGCTGGAACTGCAGTATTTACAGGTGAACTGACCTGTGGCATGCTCAGCCTTGCACATCCCCAACCTGCACACATCTTATGCAGAAGAACTTGATTCCTCATGTATGATCAAGCTCTTTCCCTGCATAGTGCATGCTTGTGTGCAAATAGCATAGATGAGAGGCAAATCCAATCATGACTACAGGGTCAGACTTGCATTTCCCAGCACAGCCTGCATATCACTTGAAATGTTGTCCTACACCAAGAAACAGACAGTTTTTATGTTGTCTGTGCTAAGTTAAACCTAGCACACAAACTCTGGTGTTTGCAGATGCTCAGCACGTCTGAAACTGAAGCACTTTATTTTGGTGCTTGTATACAACTGCCTTAGGGGTCTCATTTCAGAAATGCCATTTGCAATTTTAGTTCTAAATATTTTATCATGTCTATTCCCCTCAGAAGGAGCTGTGCAGATTAAATACAAAATGCTTATAGAGTCCTCAGATAAGATGCACTACTGACATAGAATGTATTGTTAATTATGATTAATTATTATTATTCTGCTGGCTGACAGGCATCTGACTGACAGATACTTTCTAATCCCTATTCTCTCCCTAGATTTTCTTTCTAATTAGTGTCCTCTAGAAGCTTGTAATCACATGCCATGCAAATGAACCGTATGCTATTTAGCCAAATAGATTATAGTAGACTGGGTGACTTCCTCTGTCACAAGCAAGCTAGAGAAAAAGAAACAGAGAAAAATTACACGATGTAAATTGTTGTTTTCTCTTGTGGAAAAGAAAGGAATCAGCACAGCTCTGAGCAGAGGGATGGCACAAAGCAGGCGGCTACGGCTGCGACGCAAGAGTAAAGCTGCCCTCTGCAGGTTACTCACGCACAATAAATCAACTCACAGCACCTACAGCGTGTAATGAAGTAGTCCAGAAATACGGGGAATAAATGGCTTCCTACTACGTTACTACAGATTATCTTAACCTGAAATTAAAAAAAAAATTAAAATTAAACCATCAGAACAATCCGGAAGATGTGCCATCACCATTTCCCAGCGGGATACCTCCCATACATCCAAGCACTGGCCCTGGAGACAAGGCCAAATTCAAGGGGCTGGTTCTCAGCCTGCCCTGCCTTGGTGCTGGCTTGGACCACTCTGAGCCACATGAACCCTGTGCGTATGAGCTTTGTGGGCAGGTGGCAGCAGGCAGACAGAGCTACAGGGGAGCGTTGCTGCAGGTGCTCATTCCCTTTGCGCCCCCATACAAGGTCCTGCATAAAAGAGTGCGGAGCCTCTAACACCCAGGGCATTTCTCAAATAGTTTAGAAGTGGCTCTTCCCCTTTTCTGGCTTGTGCATCCCCCAGAATGGCAGTGGTCCAGTTGCTCCCGGCTACAGAGCTGATGCTAATTTTCCTTCACCTCCGAAGAGATCGAGTTGTTGTTAATGACTAAGAGCACTTCATACTTCCCTGTCTGAGGGAAATGCAGTGCAGAGTCCCCTGATAGTCACTAATCCCTCTCCACTCACTGACAATCCTACCCTGTCACTGACTCCCAACCTGTCTAATACCACCTAACCACCTATTTGCAACCACTTCTGGACCTTTCCGCAAGCACTCCAGCACACCCATATCTTCCAGAGATGCTGCCATGTGTGTTTCTCCAAGGCACTTACGTCTCTACTTGCTTCAGTGCCTGTGTCTTTCTCACTGAAGCTCTGGCCCGGCCATTCATGTCACCACACATGAAAGCAGGTCAGAGGATAAACAGAACTTATTTTGCTGCATTATCTTTCAAGTTGAGCAGCACTTCTAATGTAGTTATTGTGCACAGGCATGGGCAGAGGGACTCTTGAAATAAAATGGGTATGGGGAAGCATGGAGAAAGAGGGAAGAAAGAACAAAGCTGGGAGCTATTTAAGCCAGTTGGATCAGTCCTGTAGTCAATTGTGAAACCCAGACTGCCACAGAGGTGTGGACAAATAAGGACTGTTTTGGCCACATTGCCTGTAGGCCTGTTCTTTACCAAGAAAGCTCACAAGCTCAATGTCACCAGCAGCAACATCCACCTGTCAAAACTCCTGAAGCCACAGCTGTCACATCACAGGCTTGTTACAAGCTGTGCTGTTGTAGAAGTGGAGATGGCTGTTGTCAGTCGTTGTCCATTCGATGTCTCTACATTATGTGACTCTTGTTCCAGTTCTTGGTGAGCTTTCCCTTCTGGGTGCTTACTAGGTAAGCTGTAAAAGTATTAGATGTTCATTCCTATATGCTCTTGGGTCTGCAGTCTTGACAATGTTTAAATATCTTTTCCAGGTCTTGCATGTCAAGGTATGTAGTCCATGAGCATGCTTACAACACAGAACAAGAGAATGGTTGAGGTTTGCAGGGACCTCTGGAGGTCGTGTGGTCCAACCCTCCTATTCAAGCAGCATCAGCTAAAGCCAGTTGCCCAGGTCCATGTTCTGATGGCTTTTGAGTATCTAAGCCTTCTTTTTGATGCTCCCACCCAGCTGCTTAGACACTAGGAGCAGTGATGTATCTCCCTTGAATTCCCAATTATCCCTCAAGTTCTCAATTCACCTCTTCAGGAACATGTAGTAGTGTAGTGTGTCACGATGTCTCACATATTCCCTCACGACTCCACCAGTTTGTCAGAGTCAGTGGGGTCTCTTGAGGCTGTAAAACTTGGTGACCAAAATAGAATAGTGCCTTCTATATTAAGTACAAGGGCTTCTACCAGATGATTTTCATGTTCAACACGCACTCTCTGATAAATCTGTTCTGGGATAGGAACCAGCTTGTTGCCTGCAAGATAGGACTTCAGGCAGCTTCCCTGCCAGGACAGCCTGGTGTCACCAGTACTCGAGATTACAGTCCAACATGGGAGAAAAACAGCAGCAGATACCCCAAACGAAATCCAGTTCAACCAGTGGTTATGCATAAAGAGCCCCCAGGGAAAAGAAAATAAATTATAAACTATATATAAATAGCTTCCCCAAATTGTTCCGTGTGCAGAGATTTTGTAGGAAGGTTGCATAGCTGACACTCCTGGTACCGATGCCATGTAATGAAAATATGACATGCAGCCATGCACTCCTAGCTCCCAATCCCTCCCAACCCATGTTAAACTGGACCTATATCCAGCCAGGCTGGAAGGCTCACGATGCTTACCAGTGTGGCCAGCATGGTGCACAGGCAGGGAGCACATACTGTACAGGCCAGAAATCTTGGTTTTGATCACTGAGTCTAGCTTGCAGAAATTGGCAAGAATTGAGGAGATGTTTCTAAGTAAGCGGAGACAAAATTCTATCCAAGCTATAATTGGCAAACCTGAATGAGAATAAGGAGTGAGCTAAGCTCTCCTTCACCTGAGTAAGTGATGCCTGGAAGTGTTTCAACGACACAGTAGGAATTTTTAAGCACCAGCCATATATACTTGTCAAGATTGCTTCATGACAAAAAACAATGCCAAGACTTCTGATCTGCCTGCCACTGAAATAAAATTTGACTCATTCAAAGTCAAATGGGGAAAATGGATGACTTGGGGAACTACAGACCAGTCAGTCTCACCTCTGTGCCTGGCAAAATCCTGGAGCAGATTCTCCTGGAAGGCATGCTAAGGCACATGAAAAACAACAAGGTGCTTGGCGACAGCCAGCATGGCTTCCCTAAGGGGAAATCCTGCCTGACCAATTTGGTGGCCTTCTATGATGTGGCTGTGGAACTGATGGACAGGGCTAGAGCAGTTGACGTCATCTACCTGGACTTGTGCAAAGCGTTCGACACTGTCCCACATGACATCCTTGTCTCCAAATTGGAGAGACATCAATTTGATAGATGGACCACTCAGTGGATTAAGAACTGGCTGGATGGTGGCATGCCAAGAGTTGTGGTCAATGGCTCAATGTCCAGCTGGAGACCAGTAACGAGTGGCATCCCTCAGAGATTGGTAAAGGGACAGGTCTTGTTCAGCATCTTTGTCGGTGACATGGAGAGTGGGATTGAGTGCGTCCTCAGCAAGTTTGCCGATGACACCAAGCTGTGTGTTTCGGTTGATATGCTGGAGGTAAGGAATGCCATCCAGAGGGACCTTGACATGCTTGTGAGGTGT
Source organism: Coracopsis vasa (assembly GCA_026283785.1). Taxonomy (NCBI): domain Eukaryota; kingdom Metazoa; phylum Chordata; class Aves; order Psittaciformes; family Psittacidae; genus Coracopsis; species Coracopsis vasa. The sequence goes on along the minus strand of JANHGB010015233.1, from coordinate 311 downwards.
GCTGATACCAAGTGCAAGGTCGTACACCTGGTTTGGACCAATCCCAGGCACAGCTACAGGTTGGGCAGAGAAGAGATTCAGAGCAGCCCTGTTGAGAAAGACTTGCAGATGTTGGTCGATGAGAAACTGAACATTAGCTGGCTGCAGTGTGCGCTCGCAGCCCAGAAAGCCAACCGCACCCTGGGCTGCATCAAAAGGAGTGTGATCAGCAGGTCAAAGGAGGTGATCCTGCCCCTCTGCTCTCGTGAGACCTCACTTGGAGTATTGTGTGTAGTTCTGGTGTCCTCAACATAAAAAGGACATGGAACTGT
>JANHGB010015232.1:0-27619 GCA_026283785.1 Coracopsis vasa | reverse complement strand
GTGTCCCTGGCCATGGCAGGGGGGTTGGAACTAGATGATCTTAAGGTCCTTTCCAACCCTAACTGTTCTATGATTCTGTGATTCCATGACTTCCAGAAATACCCTTTAGTTGTGTTGGAACTAAAATACCTCCTTCAAAATCTCTTCTGAACATACCTGTATCAGAAAGCTGAGCACCTGTTGGACTCGCTGGTGTCTTTTCAGCTTAGTCACTAATGCCTTCCTTCCCCTGTGTGCTGACACAGCTCTTAGTGGGAAGATTTCTCCCCCCACAGGCAGTCAGGAGGGATGAGAAGATCTCAAGCAGAGGTCAGGAAGGAAGGGGTTTGCAGCACACAAAGATGTTCACAGGCAGATTAGAGCAGGTTTTACACAGAGGTCAAGTCACAGGGACAGTAACTGATCACGCCCTGGCTACAGAAGGCTGCATGGCTGGGTGCTCACAGGAAGCTCTGCATTCAGAGTGAACCCTGTGGGGTAGCAGATATTGAAAGGGTTTCTGGTGCTGCTCCTTAAAGAGCACTTTATCCTGATGTCAGGGTTCCTGAGGCAATGGGAAAACTGAGTCAGCACAATGGTAAAAGGAGTGGGGCTGGTGTTGAATGCATCTCCATATAAGCCACTGGTTATATGAAGTATCCAGCTCATATTGACGCCTTCCATACCCTTGCCATGCACTTCAGGTGATCAGAAGGATTTCAGCTCTTGCCACCAACTTTTAAGGGGTTTTGTATTCCATATTTTAGCAAAAACTCTCTTCGGGGGTATTGGTTATAAAGTATTTTTCCAGTCATTTGTTCTCACTTTTCCCAAAGTGGCAGTTTAGTGAGAAGGAATTCAAACAGCAGTCCAATTCTCAGTGACCAAGGATGGCCGCATCACCCCCACACTGCATTTGAATTTCATGGCCACCACTGCTCTCCTCAAAGGACCACAGAACTTGTAGACACCATAGGGACATTCCCTGTTTACTCTGCACAATGTCGGCAAGATCTGATCCACTTGATTTGGGAAAGAGTTGCCAAAAGTGTATCCTCAGTCTCAGCCAGCAGGTGCCCAGTGTCCCATCTGCTCATGGGGCTCAGCCTGTCTTCAGATGCACTACTTTTCCATCACCTGCTCTTTCAACACTGTCATTTCCATCAGCAATTTTCAGCCTTCCTGGGGGAGCTATTGGGTCTGTTTGCCATCTGTCTTTCTCCTTCTCCAGAGAACATTTGGACATCTGTGCTCCTCCTTCCCCTGAGAACACTTGGACAACATTTCATTTACTAGTGGTGGTTTTTTAAGTAAGTTCAACATCTTTTGATAATAAATTGCTCTTTATATCCCTTGGAGGCACTTCCATCTCCTTTGGTGACATCTTGCTCCTTCTGTGCATTACCATGGCTTAATGTTCATCTGCACTCCTGCCATTTCGTTGGTTTGCATTTGATGACAGAACAACTCCTGAGTCATGATCCTATTACTCTTCTGGGGAGCGCTTACTATTACCAGAGATTACTTTTCTCCTTAGCACCTTAGCATTACTCTTTTCTCATTTGCATTCTACTTTTTGTGTGTTCTCCATTTTATTCCTTGATTTTCACTTCAAAACTTTACTTCTGGCACTTCCCTTTCTTTTGCCCTAGATAAATGAAGTTAATAAAACCTACCACAGCTTTTTAGATAAGGTGTTTTTTGTCTAACGAACTTGTTACTGGTTTTCTTTGAGCGAATAAAAAGGATTTGTGTATACCGAACACAGAAATGGACAAATACAAATAAAACCAAAGATTCATCTAGGTTAAACAATTGGAAGAGGTTGACAAGATTATATTGAAGATGATGCACAGAGAAGGAGAGAAGTGAAACAAATGAAAGCAAAATATGGGAGCGCTTTCATTTAGCCAACTTCTATAGACAAAATAAAGTAGTTAAATTCTTCTAATCTGATAAAAATACAGAATTGGACAAGCTTATCACTTCATCTAAGACTCAGTGTGGCCTCTCCATCTTTTCCATGTTGGGATTGGCAGAATTTTTCAAATTTACTTTAAAATATTATTTAACAACAACAACAAAAAAAAAGAGAGCTGAGATTTCCTCCATCACATGCCTGCGAAAGCTGAAGCTTGAAGTAAGTACTTCTGAGCTGTCTGCTCAGCTTCCATGGTTCCTTTGGGTGACACCAAAGAGAGATGTCTCCTCCTTCTATGTCCTATCTCTTTTTATTCTTTCTTCTTCTGTCACCAGTCGTTCCCAGAGCAGTGAAGGGCTCTCCATTGGCAGGTACTGCCCAAGCATGGAGCCTTATACACCACGGTTCTCTGCTATCATCTCTTCTCTCCCAAATAATTTATTCCCCATACCAGGACACGGCTGGGGGTCTGCTTGATGTTTCAGTGCTTTGAAGCAAGAAGTCACAACAGACTCCTAAAAATATTTAGGTGGCTGGATGTGAAAATCATCCCTTGGACGCTGTTACTTCATTTACAGAAGGGCTGTTGAGCTTCCATTGCCTAAATGTGCTGACTTAATGCATCAAAGAAGTCATACCAGTGGCATGGCAGGAGGCAGCTTTCTCTGATGATCCAGGAGGCTCTGAATTGGTGTTTGATACCCTGTGGCTCTTCTGTGCTTCAGATAGTCAAGATGTATGTTGTGGTCTAGCCATGGTATGTGTTACAGCTTTTGTTGAAGTGTGGGTGCTGTACTTAGCCAAGAACTTGCAGGTTCCTTCAGCAGTCCTGTCCTTTCCAGCAGGCAGCCTGGGAGAGAAATGCATTGTTAGCAGAGGAGCTCCTGAAAATAAGGTGTTCTCCACTCTGCTACGTCTTACAGAGAAGCCCTGCGAAGGACACATCTCTTACCCTCCCAGCACTGCTGTCATCCAGACAGCAGTATACAAACATGAACTATTCTCCTGAGAACCCTAAACTCATCCACACCAACAGAGCCAAAACTGTTCCCCAGCTATCACATTTCAATAGAGAATCACAATTGTACCTTGCATTTTTTGTTTGGGATTGTGAGGGTGTTTTTTCCAGGGAGAGAGAATACATCCTCTAATCGTGTATTAGTGTTCGAGCACCAAGCTGGTGAACTCCTTTTGGCTCAGGTGAGTGACAAAGAGAAATTCTGACTCATTTGCAACAAGGAAGGAAGCAGAGTATGCTGTGTGCTCAGAATTAGGGGCAGCAGGCAAGATTACAGCTGGAAAGGCTGCCTGCTGAGAGCACAGTGTATTTAGAAGCATCTAAAATTATTTGTGTGACTCAAATACTGTTTTCCTAACACAGAGAGCAGCATATGGTAACTCTCCCCCTTAGGATGCTCTTTTTATCCTCCTTGATTTCTTTACTTGTAGATATGGAGGAAGAAAAATAAAGGAGAGGGGGATTTTCTCTGCTGTTTACTCTCTAACAAAACAAACACCACTTTGCACTTCTGCAGCAATTCAAGGTGTTTTGCAGATGAGCTTGGAGGTGTTGGACTTGGACCTCGGTTGGTATCACATGGTCTCTGCGTTGTGTGGTTATCTCTAAGCAGCTCTGACTGAGCTGAAGGGTTTATTCGTCCTGGAACAAAACCTTTTGTTTCTGTGAAAGACAATTTTACACAGCCAAAGCCATGGCGACATGTGGGCACCATTATCAAACCCAGGTTTGATAATGTGGCTAATGCAGCAATTTTGGGAGCCAGGAGGACCCAATAGCAGCAGCACTACGGAATGTTATGGTCAGACGGTAAGGACTCTACTACGATTTATTCTCCTTCATACTACAGAGGCCTTTGGTGACCCAGAACTACCCAATAGTGTTTAATTTTCTTCCACTTTCTGTCAGCTGCCGAAACCCTGTTTTCCCCTCACTCAGAACAGCGTGGCGCTTCAGACAAACCTCACCTGATGGGACCATGTAGAAAGTGACACCTGCTCTCAGTGCAATAGAATTCAGAGAAACTACTGGATGAGCTGCCCCAGGATTTAATGTCTTTCCCAGGTAATAAGGGTAGGTATATCCTGTCTGTTCTTAACCTGCTTCACATCTGGTTCCAGCCATTGCATTAGCTTCTGTCTACTGAATCAAGCAGGGCTTGGCTGTCAGGAATGCTCTGAGGTTCCCAGTGGTTGGAGCTACCTCTTTGCCAGCTCGTTTGAGCCCAGAGCTTGCTGAGAAGCTTAAAGGAAAGACAGTTTTGTAGAATCATGGAATGGTTTGGGTTGGAAAGGACCTTCAAGATCATCCGGTTCCAACCCCCCTTCCATGGGCGGGGACAGCTTCCACTAGATCAGGTTGCTCAAGTCCCTGTGCAACCTGGCCTTGAACACTGTGAGTGGGCACAGACGCTGCTCTGCAGTCATGATGATAACATGGCAGTGCCTGAGCCAGCTCTTCCCTTCAGTGATTCATTATTTCCCCTTTTATCTCCTTCCCTAACCAGCTTTGCTGACAAAATTAGCAGCTACCTGCTGTATGCTTAGTGCTACCATTCACCGCACAGAAGAAAATATTAATTCATCATAAATGGAAGCAAATGGACTCACATTAAGCAGGAAGCAGCTAATACTTGCATTATCGCATCAAAGTGGGTGGTATGCTTTGACTCATCTAATAGAGGCCATCACAGAGAAGATCCTGCTAGGAAGAACGGAGGAAGTTCAGATCTGGATGAGAAAGTATCTAGTGACACCAGGAGCCATCTCTAAATCTGTATGAGTACCAACCACAATGTGTTTCTTTCTTCAGATCACCTTGCACATCATGTAGCTATCTGGGACGGAGCTCCTCCTGATCCACCCAAGCCACAGGAAAAGGCAAATGGGCCCACAGCAAGAGACATCTTAGCCGTCTCCCTCTTCACAATCACCTGCAGTGCCCAGCACTGGTACTCTGAAAACTAAAACTGCAGAGAGGAGGAAAATCCAACTGAGAAGGAGCATGGATTAATGTAGAACTCATGTAGCTGGATAGCCTCCCTGAGTTTTGGATGTTGTCTGGGTATTTGTCATCTACCCAGGATCTACCGATGGAAAGAATCTACTTTCCATTCATGGAAATGACTCACTAGCCCTAAAGGAAAGGCACCAAAATGAGAGCTATCTGCAAGCAAAGGATTAGAGGCTGTTCATGTGTGCAACTGACTGCTACCTGCTTGCAGCCCAAACATTTGCCCAGAGATCACCACACCAATTAGTGAGGCCTTCATCAGGTCCTTTTCCAGATGTCTTTCAGTCATACTGAGGAGGATACAAGGAGTCACAGAAACGATCTTAATCAGGGGCAGTCAGTACATTGATAAAACAATTGTTCCACCTCCCAGACATTGCTCCAACCGTACCTTCTTCCCCTAAATTGCTTTCCCCGTAATTAGAACCCCAACAGAAGCACATTTCAGCCCACAAAGTAACAAGCTCCAGACGTGGCTTTTCCTTTTTGCTCATTCAAGGTCAGCTCCCATCCTAAGGCACCAGCTTACTTTTTCCAGCAGTGTTACAAAACCATGGTAATGGGATCGACCTTTGCCTGCAAGCTGCTAATGACTTCCTGGGAGAGCACCCAGGGAATGGATCCACTCTGGTCTGCGTGCCGCTGGGGGAATTCATTCACTGGAAGAGCATTACTTCCTGACTTTCAGCACTTCCACAGAAAAAAGGGACTCAGCAATGGCTGGGTGAAACCCACAGCTTGCCACGGGGGCCGGCTGTTGTCAGATGTTGTTATATCTCACAGCGCTGCACAGCCACTGCTTGTCCCTAGCAGACAGGGTGTTTTCATTCAACAGCTATTTGGGAGCAAATTACCTTAGGCAAGCATTATTATTAACTCTGGTTATTCACCATTGGTTTTGCTATTACTCTGCACCTAAGAGAGGGCACAGTGACTCAGATCCCAGGAGGCCAGTGAAGGAATGCACAGACCACAACACAAACAGGCATGAGCTCACAGGCAGCCACAGCAAGGTAGATATGGTCCAAAGACTTTGCATGCTGCCTGCAGTCCAGAGCTGGCCATAGAACCTTCTTAGGACATATGGCAGGCATGCGAGAGGAGGCTGCATCCCTCATTTTATGTGATGCGGATGAGGAAAAGAAGAGGAAGGGAAGAGGTTTTCCTGAGAACAACATCAGTCACAGATAAAACTGAGCCAGACTTGGGTGTTAAGCTGCATTATGAATAAGGTCTAGCAATTGAATTGGCTCTTTCGAAAAACAAATAAACCAAAAGCATGCTGAAATCAGGCCTGTTCCTGTTGACATCCTGGACCCAGCTCCTTTCTGAGCTCTGACTTGCAGAGCTATTTCATAAGTCCGGAGGATGGAAGAAATGGACTTCTCGACTTTGAATTGTTCTGATCGACCTGATGTGGCAGTTAGGGTGACCCTGCAAAGTGCAGGGTTTAGAGACAACTCTCCAGAGGTTCCTTCCCACCTAAACCTCTTTATGATGCTATGGTATTTCCTAATGAAAACTGTACGACTGGAAAAGAACAATGCTTTTAATTTTGGCAGGTTTTCTCATTGGGCACAGGTCTTTTTAGCCTCTAACAGTTAGCACAGGCCTCTCAGGAAGTGTACTCTCCTCTCCAAAGGAACAGGCATATTCACCAACTCTTCCAGTACTGCTCATTAGCACCTTTTCAATGTCCTGTATTCTGTGCAATTACTGGGTAAGCAAAACATCAATAACAGCTTCTCTTGTCCTTCCGCTGAACCTGTAGAAGGGCCAGTTTACCCTGGAATGACTCAACTGGCTTTGCAGCCATTCAATTGAGTACGGATGCACAGGGACCTACAAAGAAGGTCCAACTTGAATATTGCACATCAATAAACATGGGAAATCAGTGCACTTCTTTTTCCAGTTGCCTGGTTTATTAACTCAACAGTGTTGTCTGGTTGCCCAAGAACAGTGCTGTGAGCCAGGTCTCCTGACTTGTCAGGGCCCTGAGTGCACATAAACATATTCCGTGTGCATAGAAACATACTCCAACATAAATGATGGCTTCATTTAAGCCCAGCCCTGGCCTTCAATTCCTGTTAGAGCTGTGCTGTGGTTTTGCTCAGCCACTGCCATGCCTGAACCTCATCACAGACCCTATTGGTTGGGGCTTTCATCTGCAGGCTGGCTTCCTGACTTGCCCTAGGACATGTCTTGGCACCATGAACTTGCCTGATGATCTCCATTCTTGTCTGAACCTGGCTGTCATCTAGGCCTGACTAACTGGATACTGTGAGTTGGGCACTTGCAAAGCCCTTGCCTTGCTGCCTGTGTCCATGCTTGACTCCTGTCCTTTAGGGATGACCTAAGGCTGGCCCTCACTGCTCCTGGACACTAACTCTGCTATTGAGATCCTTGATCCCCTTGGGGAAATTGTTCCCATCCTGCTTGCTTTAGTGCTGAGGCTTTTCAATGAAGCAATTGATGATGGATGGGAACTGCAGCTCAAGCCAATTCCAAGTCACTAGAGAAGCCAGCCTGGTGTGTGGCTGTCCTCCCTCATGTGGCTGTCTTCAATTTAGCATTAGTTTAGATTCTTGTTCAGGATTAGTCCTAGACATAGCTATTGTTCACGTAGTGCAGAAAATGGTCTGTCACATCTTGTCACATCAGTAGAGGGGAGAATCAGGAGCATCAGAGTCAGGCTGGGCATTGTGAGCTGAGCGCACAGCACCAGGAGCCTGTTAGGAGCTGAGAGGTCCTTCATGGAGGCACACAAGGTGGGCACAGGCTAAAGTGAGACTTCGATTTTACTGTCTATCTTTATCCGTGGTTTGAAGATACACAAGCAATTATTTTAGTTTTGTGAATGTGCACCAAATATGTGGCTTTCTCTTAAGAAAAAGGATCACCTTTATCAAGATCACAAACCTGGGTCTAATACTGCTTCAGCTTTCAAGCTCACTTGCAATCCCTTTTCTCTATGAAGAGGTGGTGGTATTTTTGCTACTTGTCCTTTCATTGAGATCTCCCCGTGCTGGCAGACTTCTACATGGACTGAGAGCTCCCTTCATTTTTCCCTCACTTATGAAACACACATTTACAACTGGTGGAGTCCTCAAAGCCAAACAGAAAACAGGAAAACCAAAGCCTAGACTACTATGCCAGTGTGACAACCATAAGTCTGTAACATTAGATTTGCTTATGAACCCTTTCCCTTGTGTCTGATGGATCACCTGACATGCAGGCATCCAAACTGAGTGAGCTGCTGCAGTTATTTGCAGATGGGCTTCCTCTCATCCTAGGGTAGGTGTATAAGCTGAGCAGATGATTCATTCTCTGCAGGTATTAGTCTTTACAGTCTTTACAGTCCTACCATAGCCTTCAGAAATGGTGCTTTGTTTTTCATCAGCACCTGCTTAAAAGAAGCAAGTATGAAAACAGTAAAATTGATGACACTGCAACAAACCTCATGAAATTTGGAGCTGAGCATCTAATAGCAAAGGAAAGCAGATGTGGGTGTGCTCCACTGCCTTCCTTCTGCCACTCAAAAAGTGGGTGAACAAATGAAATTTTAATGCTATTGTAAATGGGAAAAAAACCTGCACTGGCAGGAAAGGGTTAAGTTCCAGTGGAGTCACCCAAAAAGCAAGACCATGGGAGCTTTTCAAACCTTTATTTTTCTTTCCATCTTCTTTCCCCAAATCTTTCTCCAAGTGGCAGCCTCTTTTTCTTCACTCCCACAATAATCTTTTTACTTGACCAAGGAAATAATAGGTGCTTACAAAAGCAAAGAACTACCTTAAATTGCTTGGGCAGCAGGAGTGGTTCAATTAATTGCCTTAATTTAGCAGGAACATCAGGCATGCTGTTTACATCCTGTGAGATGCAGGCCTTCCATTAGGAATGGAGTAAAGAAGACGAATGAAAATCTGCAAAGACTCAGCCACAGAGTTCAGCAAGAGTAAGATCTTCAGCCTGTTGCAACTGAAACCACTCTGCCAAATGCATCTGCTCAGACAGTCAGAATTTCAGATTAACGCAGTTTTCAGGTGCTTACAGGAGCTTTGATCTTAGGAATGGCAGCAAATGGGGATGATAAAAAGAATCTAATTATCATTATTATTATTACTGCAGGTAGAGTTAGATTGCCTGAAACTGGAAAGTGTTCCTGGACTTCATCCAGATACGTTTCAGCAAGGACACAAGGACCAGAGATAACATGGTGCAAACTGAAGCACGGGCTGGAGCATTCATTCAAACTCTGATTGATGGAATGCTCCAGTGAAGGTGGCTGAATGGCTCAGAGACCCCATCCTGACCCACAGCACATGAGCTGGCTCTCCTTTCTTGGAGTCAGTTGTAAACCACACATTTTCCCCAAGGCTCTGGATGGTGAAGACCTGGGCCACAATAAAGAAAGTGAATCCAAAAGTGGTACAGACACAGTGGGAGCCATTCCAAACCTCTTGATGGGTTAAAATCCTTCATGCTCAATACATCAAGAGGGCAAGTTGTGGGGTCTAGGAAATCTTTCCCATGTTTAACAAACACGAAGTGGCAGGGAGGGAGCAGATCTAAAAAAGTAAGTTATTTACCAGTGGAGGGACCAATTCCTTCTGTCTTTCTCTCTGCGCCTGGCTTTGCTATTCTCGAGCAGCCCACCAGCACAGAGCAAGCAGAACTGTACAGAGTGGGTGGGTTAGTATGGGTCACCTCATACATCATCTGCAGCTAACTGCTGTGACTGTATGGAGCTTACAGGCTGCAGGAGGTTTAATTAAGAGGAGATGTATGTTGCACTGGGGACAAGGCTCTTGCCTTGGCATGCTGTGTTCCTATTGCACGCTTTTGACACTGAACATAAATGGTTTTCTTTCTTCCTACCATCAATTCTTGTTCCAATAAAACCAATGCCTGATGGGCCCTGTGAGAGCACAAGTCCCTTAATATGGTGGGGAAGCCACTTTGAGACCCTCAGCCCCACTTATCTCTTCTTGCTTGACAGGAAGGATGTTTTTAGCAGCCCACACCATTCTGGAGCCTGCTTCAGGACAAAGCAGCAGGGACATGGCAAAGCCCCCTGAGATGTGGAGCCCCAATGAGGAGCCCAAAAGAGCTCCAGCTTGCTGGGTCACAGCCGCCACTTGAATGCTACCCTTCCGGGAAGCATCTGCTTCCCCACGTTTCAATGTGCTGCCACACAGGAACATTCATCACGTGCAGGCAGCAATGCTGAGCTAACATTAGAAAGGATAATTTCCGATAGACTAATAAATTAAGGGTGTCTTTTGCAGGACCTTCCCCTGTGCAGGTCAGGAGGTGTTTTGGCTTTAATTTAGGCATGACATACCAGCCATCTCACCTTGTGCCTTCCATGATGTTTTCCAGCTCTGCCTTCTCTATCTTTCAGACACTTCAGCCACCTTCTCTCATTGTTGTTAAAGCCTAATTAACAACAATTTCAGTCCTCTTTCTCGAGGAGGCGGCTCATGTACACAGGTACCTGATCCAGCTGCTGTAAATGAATATGCAGAAAAAAGGGCTGTTCTGCAGTGAATCAGGGGTAATGATACACTGGGAGGACTGTGCTGACACTGAACACTGAGGCCACGGCATACACTGCTGGAGAGCATTAGCAGAGCCCATTCAGAGGTTTGCCTCTCTCGCTGTTTATTGATGGTATGTTATTTTCCAAGCTCCCCTCTGAACTGAGGAGAGAGCTCTTAATTTTAAAATGATGGATCGCTTCAATGCCTCTCACTTCGGAACTCCCAAAGGAGCAGAGCGGAAGCCACAGTGAGTGCAGGTTTGAAGGCTGCGTTGCCCACCACATTAAGGTGTAGCTTTATCAGGAGTGACCTCTCATTCCCTGAGTGGACAGAGATCTTCCACTGCCTGGAGTTTATTCTCAATGCCATTTTTAATGCAATCTGTGCTCAGCTAGGATATGACAGCCATCAGCCTGAATTCAAACACTGTAAGTAATGCTTCACATCACCACAATTAGAGATCTCTCAACAGTCTTGGTCCTGTCATGCTCCCATGGCCATCGTGTTCCTCACTTGTAGCTTTAACTTCTCAGCTCCCACAAAGCAGCCACCTGGAAAGCAGCCGGTACCACCAGCTTCTGCATCTCATAGCAGCCAAGAGGAAAACCTAAAATAAGACTTGAGACCTCTGACAGTTCTTTCTTACTGTTTGGCCCTGTGCTGCCTCAGTGCCAAAGACCGTAAAGGGTCTGCAGCCTGCTCCCCAAAAGGCCAGATCCCAGAAACCTGTCCTCCTCCTGTCCAGGACCTTTGCTGCAGACAGACTGCAGTGTTGAGTCTCACAGCCACCACCTCATACACCAGGGTAGCTGGGACCTTTCTCACCTGATTTCAGCCATCTCCTTCAAGCTCAGTATTGAGAAGTCCCTGGAAAGAGACAGCATCTCCAGCTGTGGAATCTTGTCCCCTACCCGATAGGTAGGAGGGAAGAATTAAAGACATCTAAGAGATGAGGTAATTGGATTAAAAAGTCTGTCCGCATGCTTCTCCTCTGAGATACAGACTCCATCTCCTCTGGAAGTGATCCGGATGTTGTCAGTCCCCCCTTTCCACAGTCATCTTCTGGCAATAGCGTAATAGATGAACTTTTCTTGGGTTCCCTCAGGCTTTCTCCAGGATAAGGCTGTGCTCTGGGACTATGTCAGGCACCGGCTCCTCAGAGACAGGACACTAGGGGACCAGACAAAGCTCCCCCATTGGTGGCAGTCCCAACCCCATCCCAACTCTTTGGGCTCAGTGACCCCAGGCAGTGCTGAACTTTTGCCTCAGCCTACTTCCCAGCGGTGTATACATACACATCACAATGTGTAGCCCAACTGGACTAATCTAGTTACAGAAAACATCTTGGTAGGTACCCCTTGGCACCAGCTATGACCTCTTTAACACATTCTCGTCAACTTAGAAGCACAAGCCAGAAATAGACTGTGCCAGTGACTCAGAAAGGGAAAGAAAAAGAGAAGAGTCATTCTGACTCAAATACCGAGGTGGGCCTCCGGAAGATGGCACATGGGACTCTTTGCACCAGCACTCACGGCTCTCCATGCCTCAGCTGCCAAAGCTCCCTCCCCCAAATCTGCAGCGTGCTGGAAATGTTGCTGCTTCTCTCTAGCTAGAGGTGATGCTGTGCTGGCTCTGCAGCGTGACTCAATGGCATCACCTCTCCAATAGGTCTTGACCACTGGTTGAAGTCCCAGTAGCTTTATTTGGGCTGGTAAATAACATGGGTCAAGGCCCACTGTCTGTCCTAGAGGACAAGCAGTTCAACAAAGCTCACATCTGTACAACTAAACTATCTTCTCTCTATCTACATCCTGGGAGCACTCCCTGTCCTGTCCCCTCCTACCAAATACCACATTCTGCTTCAAAGCAGGAAGGGTCTGGAAGATGTCAGAGTATTTTTAATGCATCATTTTCCCTTATCACCTTCTGGGAAACGGACAACACACCTGAGCTGCACCTTTCCTAAAAAGCTAAGCCTGGGCCAGGCAGGCACCAAGAGCATTGTTGTTTGAGTGAGTAAGGTTTCACCTAGAGATCAACCCCATCTTTCAAACGAAAGCATCAAGGAGATCTCTACGCACCCTTCTGCACCTGGACCAGCACAGCTCTGTCAGGGAAGGAAGCCAAACTGCTGCCCATCTCATTAGTGCTGTGCAGAACCACAGTATAAAACTTCCCCAGCTGGCAGTTCACATCCATGCAGGCAGTGTGCAGCCACTGTAATTGCTCTCTCATGCGTGCTTTTCCTGGCTTTTCAGAAGTGAGCAGCATCTAATGTATCTCAAGGGCCAGGTCCTCCAAGTTAAAAAAACCCTGACTAGTACCACTGCTTCTTAATTTAAAAAGCCATTTAGTGTCTGATCGTAACAAATGGGGCCATATTTTCAAGGTCCTGCTGAGTAACAGCTAAAACAATGATACTTGAAATAGAGACATATCACTTTTCTCAGGAAAACAAAGAGATTCTTGAAATTTGTTTAATTCAGCAATTTTGGGGCTTCTGGCAGTATTCCTGGTCATACAGGTGGTAGGTATGTGTGCGCACAGGCGCATTCCTCTGACCTGTTTCTGACCTTGATTACGCCACAGTTATCCAAGTGAGCCCATTGCTAGCCAGGAGGTGCTTCAAACTGATGCTCAGATGACAAGTGTTTCCTCTGAGAAGCTTATCATCATGTAAGCAGCACGGAGCAAAACCAGGCACATCAACTTTCTGCAGTGTGCATCTGTCACCCCTTCTTGTGACATCCCAGTTGTCGGTGTGAACCATCATCATGAACAGTTCCTTGAGATGGATATATAATTGCTTTTGTTATTGCCATCTGTGGCTTAACCACAGCTGACTCTTAACATTCTTCACTGTTCACAAAGGAACTACAGCTTCTGCAGTCTGAAAGTGTGTCACAAAGGTTTGCTGCTAAATGGAAACTAAGCCAGTCACAAGGCTCTCAGTGCCAGAGCGAGCATGTCACTCCTTCTCCTTACTCTCCCACTGGGGTGGCTTATAATTAGCACAGCCCAACCAACAAAGCAGTGTCAGACTGCAATCACGCTTCCAGAAGTTATTTACGGCCAGGAGAAAGCACATTTTGTATAAACTTGCATTGTGGTCTGGCGGGTTACCCCTGCTTTCATCTGCTCTGGGATGGACAAACTGTGTCCTTTGGTGAGCACTTTTTCACATCTCAGTACAGAGCTGCAGCCTTCCTACCTTCCTACTATTCCCTTCACATTTCGGCCAGGCAAGAGAGTGAAGAGCAGAGAGGATCATCTAACTAACTGCTCTTCCTTCACTCAGACTGATGTGAACTTCCACTTACTCCATGCCATTTCGCATTTCAGCAGACCAATGCAAAAGACATGTTTGTTACCTTAGCAAGACACTAGAAAGAGAGGGAGATGGAAAGAAATAAACATACTTTTGCTGGGTGTCCAGAGACACAACAGCAAGAGCTGTCACTTAAGCCAGCATGGGAGGGAGGGCTGAAGACCCTCTGTATCGCCTCTCTCTGTATCACTGAAGATCCTCTGTATCCTCTCAGTGTAGGACTTACATGGGGATGGTCATTTTACCTGGGAAAGCACATCTTCCTCAGTCATCGCTCAAGCCTGACCCAGAAGGCAAGGGAACAGACTCCAGGGCAGCACATTGGCTAGGGGAAGAACCAACCCCTCGGCTATTTTAGGTCTCTTCCAAGGTTTAGGCTGCAGCTAACCAGGATGGTTGAAGATCTGTCTTATGGCATTTTTCTGGTGCCCAGGGAGATCACATTGCCTCTGTCCAAACTTCTCTCTTTAGGCCCTTGCCAGGTAGGAAACACTATGAGGAGAGGCAGGGGAGGGAAACTAAGGTGCTGAGCAACCACAGTAAGTGGGGCCATGCTCATAACTCAGGAAAGCAACCTCCAAACCTCTCATGTCTGAGAGACATTCCTGAGATCTATTTATTTGCTCCTTACATCATCCCTTCCTGGCTGAGGCCCCTGCGCCTTGAGCCATCACCTGGAAAACATGTTCCAGGGCAGAAGAGAGACAGTGGCACTGAAATTTGTCCTGGCTGAGGCCCTGGCATTTCATCCCTTTTCCTGACATGGGACTGGATAAACATGTGATGTTGAACCATCATGAACCACCAGCCTGACCTGATATGTTCATGTCCCTGCGCATCCCAGACACCTGACAGAAGACTGCACCTGGAAGGACCACAGGTCTTACTTGCTTTGGAAAAGCTGGTTAATCCAGTTTGTTTGGTTTGAAATAACATTTCCAACTCCTTACTAAAGGAAGGCCTAAAATGAATTGTCTAAAAGAAATCAAAGGCTGAAATGTCTTATATGTCACTACCCATATTGCAAGCTGGAAGATGTATTTAGTGGGGTTTTAATATATCAGAAAAGGAAAAGCCATAGGGCTTATATCATTAAAGGCAGCAAATCCATCCTAATAAAGACAACAGATTTAATCTGGTTCTAACATTTCTGATTAGCTTTTCTCCTTATGAACACTCTGATTGTTTGAACCTTGTTCTTTTACTTACTGGTTTCTTAACGCAATTAATACTCATTTTAACATTACCATTGAGAGCATCTTTTCATTTGCTTTTACAAACAGAAAGCTGAGGTCTGCACTCCAGACATGTGAAATACAGTACCACAATGTGCATTACAACGATCAATTGATAAATTACATCAGCTCATCTTTCCCAGGAAGGATTTATTACTGATGTAAGAGGAACAAATGGTTACAGCAAGAAATGACTTGTTTTTTCTTGCTGATCTATGCGAAAGCTCTCTTCCACCACTCACTTAAATGAAAGTGTTAAGGGAAGACTACACTGTCATATGAATTCATATAGAGAAAAGCTGTGCAGCGTATAGACAAAGAGATGCTCACAATGCTTTCTTCATCATTTGGTCCAGTTAGTTGTTTGCACCAGAAACAGAAGCTGGATTGTTAAATGTGTAGGGAAATGAAAGGAATAAAATCTCATTATAATAATAAAAAAAAAGAAATATAAAAGATGTTTTAAAAGCAAAGAAAAAAAGAACAGATTTAAAGTTACTGTAACAAACTGCCATCACATCAAGACATTTTTCACTTTGTTGTCTCAGGAGATTCTTCAAGACATTTTCATTCTGATCAAGCTGCAAGAAAACACCAAAATCTTGGGACTCTTTGCTTGATTTCCTCGCCTTGCCATTGCCATTCTCAACAAAGGCTTGAACAGGAGCACTGATAGATTTTGTTTGCAGCCTTTAATCCAACTATGGACTCCCAGAAGAAATCCAGTCTCTCTGTCAGCTGCTTTGCATATGCAGACAGTACTTTGAGGCAGTACTTGTTGTTAGATGTGTCTATATGGACTACAACATACAGACTCTCATACATAGTAGCTAGGACGTCAATACCACAAATGTGGCAGGAAATTAACATCTTGAAGGGATCACACCTACCCATAACTTTGGCTGGGGAGAAACAAAAATCCATTCTTATTAGGCTTAACAGGAGAACTGTCACATGTGGTAGGGCAAACTAACATATAACTCCTGCTCCATCTCTCCTTGAGTCTTTCTGTGCCTTTCCGAGCCAACCTGGCTATATTTTTGTAGTGTAAATAACTCATCCTTTTCTAGATCCTGGGCTGGGCATTTGCCTAGGAAGCCATTCCTGGCTCCCTGCCATTATTTTGCAGTAATGAGCTCTTGCACAGGAAGTCACCTCACCCCCAGGCTGGGGTCTCTCCTGGCATAAATTCTGCCTGTCTCTTTGATGGCATCAATCATTCATAGCCTTGTCCTGCTCGGAGCATCTGCTTCCCATTCTCTTCCTTAGTTTCCTCCCGACTAATTGATGAAATTGTGGAGTGCGGTTGCCTGGGACACTGCCATTTCCTTAAGCAGTTTTGGCCCCCTTTATGGGAGAAAGCAGGAAATCTTCACAGAACCCCTGAAGGGACAGAGAGGTTGAACAGGACCCACCTTTCACCAGGACAACATAGGCTAAGACAACAAAATAAAGCCAGACTGTTCCCAGGCTGCCACGGTGTCTAAGGGCAGAGGTGAGAGCACAAGGAAAGGAAGGGCTGTGCTTTTCCTGTCATACTCGGCATTCAAGCAGCAAATAAGCCACTCTCCAGGCAGTTTTCCCTCAGGCAACTTCTACACTGGCTTTCAGACTCCTACCATCATATGGGTAGCATGGACCTTGGAGCAAGGCAGAGGTGGGTAACCTTTCACTACCACTGCCTGCCCTCTCCCACCTCTGCTGTTCAGCACCTAAAACCCCTGGGTGCATGATCACGATGCTCCTGGGCAGCTTGAGGTGACCAGCACCTCAACCAGGGAAAGGCACCACCAGGAAAGATGCAGCTGATGTGGGCACAAAAACACGGCAACTTCTCTAGAAGCCTATGGCAACACTTCGTCATCCAAAAGAGCCACAGGGCCCGCACAGTAGTGGTTTGCAAAGAGGAGCTGAGGGCAGAGGCAACAGTGATATTAAAGGTCATTTTTAGCTGCAAAGCTAGGAAAGAGGCCCTGAGAGCCTGAGCCTCAGGTCTATGGTGGTTTACTTCCTCTCCATTGCCCACACATCGTGCTTACTGCTAGGTCCACAGAGGCTGCAGTGTGAGTCAAATCCTGCCTCCCAGGGCTGCCAAGGGAATAGTCATAAACATCCTTTGCAAAGGCACCAGTCATGCCTACCCTGTGCTGAAGAATGAGTGCATGATGAGATAAGGGACAATACTGAAGCTCTATCATAAGACTTGATTTACGGGAAAGACTCAATAAAAGACAGCTATTGAGATGTGAAGTGGTGAAGACAGCTGCCTTGTGGCATAATTTCACAACTCGTGAGAAGCCTCTGGTGGACCAAACTATCTTTCCTGTATGCAATCCGGCTTCATTCCTACATGGAACGGTAAACAGTGTTGGGAATACCTTAGGGTGGGTGCAAGATGGGGGCTACCTTCTTTAGCACAAAAGGGAGGAGCTTTGATTTCAGTCTGTTCATCTCACTACAACTATTTAAAGCTATTAATGCCAGTGCTTTTTTGCCATCATTCTAGTTCAGATGGCTGAAAGGGCTCATGATATCTGCTTTTCTTAGGCTCTCTCTCTGCTTTTATTTGGCTGAAGAAGAGAGCAAACACTACCTCTGGTAGCACAGAGATGCTTACAATCCCATCAGCTTTCACTCAAAGCAGCAGAATAATCCTGTAAAATGGGACCTGAATTCTATTTAAAGTAAACTAAAAAAAAGTAAACTAAAAAAACTAAAGTTAAAAAGCAAGTAGTACAACCACTGGAGGCTGATGAGTGATAACGCAAGACAGCAAAAACACTGAATTTGGTATTAGCCAGCAGAGATGTTGCAAATGTCCCTCAGTAACTTTTCTTTCTCAAGCAGACACCTGAAGTTCTGCATGCACTGGTCCAACCATGGGAGACCAATGGATGGATCCCAGCAGGCACAAACATCGGTAAGTGAGATACTTTCTCACTTGCCATGGCTGTGTTTGGGAGATGGCTCATATCTGGGGCAAATTCAGCTGTTACAGCTCCCAGTAGCTTTGAGTATCCCATGCTCTAGGCTGGATCACAGAACAGATGAAATCAGTGTGTGGGATGTTTTATGCCCCTTTCAAGGGAAGTTAAATCCAGCTGCCTGGTTTATGCAGAGGGAATCCTGGATTGAGAACCAGGAGTTCAGAGTTCTAGCTTTGCCATTCACCTTGGTAGTCTTGGTGTCTTCTCCCAGTCTCTTCTCTGACCACACAACCTTTGGGCAGGGAGTGCTTCCCACTCTGTGTATTTACAATCCCTAGTGCTCTGAACACTGAGCCATGAGAACTCACTGTAGACTTAACACAAACAAGAAAACCCAAGTCTTTGGCTTTGTCTCTCTGGAGCTTTTGGATTAAATTCACCATTTTTCTGAGGCAAACAAGCCTTCGCATCCGGTTGCATCAATGAAAGAAGAGACCTGCCCATCACTGTCAGTCAGCCCATCACTCAGTCCCAGAGACTGTCACCTCTGCTTTCCCATTTATATCCCAACTTCCACCACTACATAAACAGGGGTTTGCAAGCAGAATACTGCACTGACATTCCAAAAGGAAAGAAAAGAAAAGAGAAAGAAAAACAAGGCTGGTGTGTGTGGGCTGGAGCTTCCTTAATGCCTGCAGAGGCGGTGAGTGCCCAGCATAGGGAACAGAGGCGTGCTTTGGGAAAGAAGAACCTGTCTGGTACAGGCAGAAAACTATAAGAAAGTTTTAATGAGGATTTCAGTGGATACAAATTGTTTCCTGAGCAATGGCTAATGACAGCTAATAGGGATCCCAGAAACAACACGACAGCACCTTCTTATTTTCTGTTGCCTGTAATCACAGTGTCCAGCTGTCATTTTCATCCTCCCAGTAGTGTAATGAACAGTTGCATTCACATTTCTATTCCCTTATTTTGCCAGAGATGTCACCATTCCTCTTTTTCCTATAAACATAGAAATGCAATTCTTACCCTTCCCTCTGTTTCAGTTCTCAACCAATGTAAAGAGGCAGAAGCCAGTAAAAAGTTTATTAGCAGACCTCTCCAGAGAATCAGTTTAACATAGTTATGTGTAATACAGCTTTATTTCTTTTATTTTTCCTTAAATTAAAGAAAAAGATAAAAAAGGGACTTGTTTAAATTTATGAGCTGATGAGACAGTGAGTAATGGTGAATCACTCTTTAATATTTTAGTCAACCATCTGCAAGGTGAGCTGTACTCCCTTTTATATTGCTACTGCTAAGAAGTCGCCTCAAGTTTCATGAATAGAATCAGTCTTGCATCAACCCAAAAGGCTGTATTCAACACAAAAAGCAATCATCGTCCACCCAGAGATCCCAAACACACAACCTTTGAATGCAGGAGAAAACAAGCACAACTATAAGCTGGAGTGAGGGGTGAATAATAAAAGCTGCAAGGATGAAGGTGGCTTTTTTGTAAGCTCTCAGTGATTCTGCAGGCAGAGTTACAGGAGAGAGCAGGTTTCTGCCTGTGCATGGAGGACAGTGCTTACTGTTGTCTACGTGCTGGCTTGTGATCACCTCATCTTCCTGTGCTTCCAAGACAGTTCCTAGCACTCCAGTGGCACTAAACCTCAGGCCAGCCTGGGATTTTCCAGCCAGTTTCCCAGAGGAAGGAGACACAAGCTTCTCTCTCCTGTTTCTTCTTCCTCCAGACCAGTGACATGTGCGGAATACCTCTGTGTCTCAGTGTCACAGCTACCCAGAGGAAAGCACAGCAGTGCTGGCATGGAGGAGGATGCAGCAAAGGTGGTTTGTCCTGTGCAAAGGAGGTTTGTCAGCAGTCTGGCACCTACAGATCCACAGTGCCAGGGGACACACACACTGTGCCCCACCTGCAGGGACAGTGTCCTAGCAGAGAACGTGCAGAGCCAGCTGTATCCCTTCCAGTCTTCATGTGGTACCCCTCCCACTGGGAACAACCAGAGGCTAAAACCCCAGGGGGCTCAGGAAAGCCTCCATTAGATCTGTTGTTTCCAAATTTCCCCTTCCTCCTCTTCCCAGTGCTGAAATCCTCATCAGCCTCGTGGTCTTAGCTGCTTTCGTGATAGCATGGTCTCTTCCAGACTGGCTGTCTAACCATCTCTTGCTCACCGCTCATACCCAACCTCCTCTGCTGCCATTGACAAGAGCTGTCTTTAGCATGTGTTACCAGCGAAAAACAGGCTCTAGACCCAGCCTCTCTGTCTTTCTTCAAGGGCATTTTTGAGTTCCTTTCCTTGATTAATGTATGTTAAAAGTGACTAATTTCATACCTTCCATCTCTTTAGCTGCTTTACAGCGAGGAAAAATGCAATTTCCTCTCGCTTGTCAGGTGTCACAAGAGTTTTGTGAACCATGACAATATACATTGCTTACTGCTGCACACATCCCATCACCCCCCTGAAATCTAATGGGATATGAATAGCAGTTTTGCAATAAATGTGAGTTATGAAATTACTACAGAGAGCCAGTGCTACAGAGAAGAGTACTGCGGGACTCTCTAACCCAGCAGAAATATGGCTCTCTGTACAGCACAGGCTACGCCAAAGGAAACTACATCAGTTGCCCTGGGGCTGATTTCAATGGAGTGAGGAAAACCTTCATGACTTTTTATGCATCTTTTACATGTGGAGGAAGACCACTCACGTCCATTGTCTTTACACTGCTGCAAATGACAGAAAAACTCCTGGTGCATCCAGTTCCTTCACAGTGCTTTATTTATACACATACAAACAAGCAGCTTAGACTCCACGTTGGTTTGCAGACCCTTCTTCCACAGCAAGTGCTTCAGCCACGATGCAGTGAAATCTGATGTCAGCACTAAGTCAATAGCCGTTCCTTGTCTCCCTGAAAATAACCTGTTTCAAACTGTGTAATAGGAGTTTTGTGAAGCTCAGGTGAGCTTATTTGGACCAGAAACACACCTCCCTCTCTTTTCACACTCACCAGTGATTCACCACCCACCCTGTTAAATAGCACACAAACTTTATTTGCCATAGCTATTTCTCAATGTCCATTTTTTATGGGACCCAGCAAGTGAAGGAGCCTTCTGGCATGTGGTATCTTATCTCTAACAAAACATGGAGGCAGCGTGTTCAGGTCACCTCCTGGACTTCTCACTTAATTGAACAGATTTGGCACTAATTTAGTGGTAAAGAAGTTCCTGATATTATCAAGGATTCTTGCCTTGGAGATGTTATCTGGCACGCAGAAAAGTGTGGATTTGTTTTCTGAATGCTCTGTTTCCTCCATAAAAATTCACAAGCTTGCTCCCAGCTTGAAGGACGTACCTTGAAGGACGGTAACAGAACAAAACCGAACATTCAAAGCAGTACTTCTTTTTGTCTTTTCCAGGTCTTCCAAGTGAAGCAAAATGAAGAACAAGAAATCTTTTCACCCTCTCAACTTCTCTGACGTCAGAAGAGATCTCCAAGCAAATACATTTCCCTGGGTTTTGAGGGGAGAGAAGCAAGAGAAAAAGTTGGGAGAGAAAGAGAAAATTCTTCCCTAGATCCTTAATAATTAAAGAAGGAAAATTTAACGTGTTTTTAAAAATTAACATGAATTTCTGTTATTTTGATCCCTCCCCCATGCTGTATGTGCCTCAATGGACTCAGGAACTCCTTTTCAGAGTCCTCTCTTGAGGCACCCTTTGTTCTCCATGCATTCACCCACCCTGTTGTGCAGTGAGCATGGCCTGGGTGGCAGTGACCATGTGGTGAGATGAGGGCCTCCATCTTCCTGCCACACCAACCCCCTTTGCTCACTGGATCCACCACAAGAGAGGGTGAATGCACTATCATAATGCTCCAGTTCTGGCAGGGGAGACCAGTGTGAGAGTGGGAAAAGACACCCTCCTACCAGCACGTACGGTCATTTTGCTTTCCTGGATTTGTCTGAATCTCTTATTGTTTCCCTTTCTGCACTCATGCCTCGTACCACACAGAGCTGTGATCTGAAAGCCTTGTGTGCATTCATCAGTGCTTCAGAGCAGATGATTCACCTACTCCTCTTTATGATTTTATCCCCCATCAGCTGAGAAGTCAAAGTCTGCATAATGCGCCATTGTTGTTTTCAGGAGCGGGCTTGTCACTGTGATACAAATGATACCATGGAAAGGTGCGATTTTAATTGAAACGGAAGGTTGGCAGGTAGCATCCTAAAGCTCCGGAGCTCGCAGGTTAAAAATAACTACAATGAAATCGTGTCTTCTAACAACGGGGTGAAAATCGCAATAATAAGTACAATAGCTGTGACAGGGGCACTGCATGGGAAGGTGAAGGTTAGGAGGTGTATTGTCCACCCTGGGCAGAAAGTAAACAATGCTGCTTGGTTTACACCCTTTACAACTCATTGTATCCACATCCAAGCTCTGACTCCTGCCTGGCTCCCACCCTGTGTCTGGGAAAGCTATACTGAGATCCAAGAGGGAATCTGAGGGAATCATCTGCCAGTGGGCCAGCAGCTGCCCAGCTGCAGTAGCCACCCTTGGCTGGCACACAGGTATTGAAGAGGACAGGGACAGAGAGTGCATCTGCATCATATCCAGCTCAGGCACTACCATGGGTACAGCCATGGCAGAAGGGCATCAGGTAGACATGCAGAAGAATGGATTAGCCCTTCCGGCAGGGAAATCTGACATAGCTCTGTGTGACACACTAGGGACTGATGTTTCCTGCATGATCAGCAAGTTCCAGGGAGGTTTGCTCCACAGCAAAGTGCTCTCCTGCCATAGACGGACAAGAAGCAGCTTGGGCTGGGTATCAGCACCACCTTAATAGCTCTTTGGAGCTGAGCCATGCTCTCCCAGGCATCATTGTTCTTTCTATGAACACATATGACACCTTCAATAGAAATGTCATGTTCTGGAAGCTCTAGGCTGGTCCTTGAAAGACACAGCCTCCAAGCTGTGCCTTCAGTTATCTCAATTCAGTTCTTTCAACATCCAAGCACCAGATCCCAGAACGGCTGTTGCCCTCTAACCCTCAATCTATGATCCTGCTTCTCCCACCAATTGCATTGGTGTTATACCTAGAGCCAACGAGATTTCATTGAAAAACCCACTCGAAGTACCCATTTCTGCCACATGTGAAAAGCCATGTTTCTCACCCAGCCACTGGACCACATTTGAATTGCTTCCTCAGATAAAACACAGTAAATGTGATTTTAGCAGCAGAATGTTTCATGGCAGGTGAGTCAGTCCTTGTCCATTCCCAGTCCTCCGAGGAAAATGTTGTAAATGAAGATGACACACAAATCCCTAGATGTTATTACACAAGGCCTGAAGAGGAGCACCCCACTATTCAGGTCTTCCTGCTCAGAGAGCAGCTTTTTGTCAGGATGCCCCTCTGCTGCTCCGGCCAACAGGCTGTGAAACACCCCAGCACCATGGGGGACCTCTTGCGGTTCAGCTGGCTTAACATGGAGCTGATGGCTGTGCCAGTCGAAATGCCTGGAAAAAGATGGAGTCACAGAAACCAGTGGCTCTTGCCAACTGCTGGGCTAGAGTGTCCTGACCTGAGAGTGCATCAACCATCCCAGAGTGTCCAGATGATGAAATGTGTGTTTGTTTCCCTGTTGAAAGTGTTGTCACGCTCCATTCTGCTGACTGAATGGTGGGGATGGAGTCCTGAACACAGATGAATGTCCTCATCCTCTCTAAATTCTGACAGAGACAGTTTCTTAGTTAAGACAGAGCTTATTCGTTCTTGCAGAAGATGCATTCACCCACTGTGCTCATGCTATTGATGCTAGGTAGGTTGTAAAGCTGCATAAGACATGCCAGAACCTCAAGGGACTCACAACAGCCAGCTTTTAATGTGATGCTGAACACTGGTGTACAGCAATTGCTGCCCTTGGGTAAGCACAGATTGAGAATCCTGCAAGTATGCCCCTTTTTCACTATGACCCTTCTTCATTTTCATGGCTATGGTTGAGGAAGCATCTTCCCCTCCATCCATCCCAACTTGTCTCATCATCTTGTAATGTTTTGGGATGTAAGGCCTGACTCAACTAATGGCTTCTTTCGACAATGATGGCCCTGAAACATCTGGTCCTGTGCACCATTTTCATTGAATCAACCCTCAAGTTTGCTGGATCAGGCACAGAGCAGGATCAGAGAAGTGATACTGCTGGTGAGGGAGGGAAAGAGAAATAAACCATTTTGTTTTAAGGGGAATCAGCTCCTCAGACAATGATTTGATTCAGGGAGATGGAGAGAAGCAGTAGGACATACTCATGGGAAGAAGAAATCTGTGACACTTCAGGTGGCAAGATTTGTCAAACTATTCCCTAAGTTAGAAAGTGGATCCTCAGCTCCAGAAATGGTCCTCCTCCAAGAAGGAGGAGAAAAGAATGTATAACAGCTCTCAGCCACCCTCCCTGGAGGCAATATATGATAAACATCTTAAAAAGACAGAGGTGCTTCAACTATCCTTCTACACTGGCAAGAGATCTTTCACTGCTCCAAGCTGTGGTTTCACTCAAGCTGGATTGATGCTTCACTTGCATTACCACCACCACAGCTTTTAATCACCTCTAGTACACAGCAGCCTTCAGTGACTACAAATCCTCAGCAGCTCCTCTGGGTAGGTGCATGACATCCCCCTGGCTGCTCCGTGGCATGGAAGAGACAGTAACCTGAAAAGCAGTGACTCAGTAACCACCTGGTGTTCTTGGAAAAAGCAAGCTTTGGAACAGAAATTGGCGGAAGAACAAGCATCCCACAAGGACATCCAAGAACTGGCATGCTCCTACATGAGGCAGTCAGGATAATATAACAGTGCGCTGTCCTTCTGAGCACAGACCAAAATTCATCCCTACAGCTATTCAAATGAAGCAACCTCTGAAAGCAGTGTTGCTATATGGCACATAGATGGTATAACTACAGCTGCAATATAACCTTCAAAACAGTTGTCTTCTGTCCTCCTGTGTCCATCAGGATCACATATTACCTACCCACTGGTCAACAGAGCAATGCAGTGAGGTATGTGCTGTGTAGACCTGTCCAAGAGAGATTTGAAACAGGCCAGGTGTATGTCCATCCAGTGGAGAGTGATCATTGCTTGTTCTCCGCATAGATGGCACACCCAAGAAATCATATCCACGCTCATTTCCTAATGAAAGCTATCCTGAAAGGCAAATCAGAGCACAACACAGTTTTTGCTACAGTCGTTTCTCTTAAAAGAATTGCTCCCTTTGCCTTAAAACCAGCAGCAGACTCCATCCCACTCTTTGGTTGGTAAAGCCAGTATTCATTGCTCAGAAGATACTATGGCTAAAAGCCACCCTACACTTCATCACCAGAACAAAGCATCTCACACCACCACCGTTCCAATGGACAGCCCAGCATGGTCCCCAGTGTTCCCCTGTCTTCCGGGAGAAGTCTCTGTGGCTTGGGAATCCTCCGGTACGGATGGATCCAATTCAGTTCTTGTGGCTGATGGATGTGGCTCCAGCTGCAGCAGCTCACCTGCAACAAGAGTCTACACTATTTTTGGAAACACAGTCTGCTTGGAGAAGGTAAATGGGTTAATTTATCTGGAGAAGACCCCACCAGAAGCTAAGGACTTGCCTTGATTTACTGTCTACTACTTCACTGCAGGTGCATAGGAAGATCAGGTAAGAGCCAGCATGAGTAAGGGGTATGTGCAGGGTTTCCAAATGATGCTACAAGAGCCTTGTGATAATTACAGAGCTGGTCTGAAAACACAAGGATTTTGCAGTTACTGAGTGAGCAGGTCAAAGCAGACCCCATCTGTGCTCCATTTTCTGCAGAGAAGCATACGTACCTCTGAAACAGTGCTACTAGGTCTTAAACCTTCTCCATCTGCTGCCTGCGATGGTTGCCTGGACCGTAACGAACATGTTGCCATTTTCAGCACCCAGCCGTGATTGATGCTGTGTTAAGAGGACACCAGTGGTTCCGGTCTATTTACATTTCCAAGGAGCTTGGCTGGGTTTTGTGCTGTCATTTTCTTTTGGTATACCAGCTGTGGGAGACCAAAGGGTACAAAAATTACTGTGATGCTCAAGCGAGGAAATGCTACTGTTGAGAAAACATCCTATTTATGCCACATTTTAAAAGGAACCCGTCTTCAAGAGTTCTAAAAAGCTTCCACTAGCAACAAATGAGGCTGCTAATTTGGCCTGGGAAGCAGCGTTTGCTAAACACCATTTCAGGTTTTAATTCATCACATGTAGATTTGGAATTGGAATTCTACTAGCAAAACCGTCATCAGTGTGGTTTTGCAATCCCAGCTCCCTTCCTTTTCACATCAAGCCTGTCTCCCCCTCTCCCTCTGTCTTCCACAGCTGTCAGCTGTCATCAGCCAGGAAGGCAGATGAGCCAGTCCCAGCATTGCAGATCTGACCCAATCTCCTGCAAAACAGGTGCCCAGGCCCCAGGTCCTCTTTGCTGCCCAGCCACTTGTTCGGCTGCAGGAACTGCAATGTGCTACTTGCCTCATGCAAACGAAGGAAGAACAATTACTTCCTGGAAAGCAGACAAGGAATAAAATGCTTTGTGCATTCGCTCACACTGAGAACTGACATCCAAGAGCCTGCTTGTGCCACTACGGGTAGATGAGGAACAACCTCTGTATCCCCCCTTCCACCTGAGTTGTCACTCAGCAGCTCCCACAGGGAGCTCTCCTCTTTCCTCTTGGTTTCACTGCTGCCATGAGGTTGCTCAGAGAAGGATGCTACTGATGGTAGCTTGACCCTGGCCATGCCAAATTGATGGTAATTTGTGGGGAAAACCTTGAGGATCTGATCACTAGCTTTCCCTGATCTGCACTCTTAGCACTCACAAGACAGATGCAGTGATGTCCTGTGGCTAGAAACTAGGTAAAGGACTCCTAATTCACCTAAACAAAAAGGGCCATCCAGCGTGCCATGCTGCCAGAATTCCATAGCAGCCAGGAGTGCATCTGTGTATACAGAGCCTGCACTGGGGCAAGCACAGAGCCACCTCTTCCCTGGCATGTCTTGCTAGGTACCTTAGGGACATCCTGGGACAGAATTAGTATATTTAAAGCAGGGAGCTGTATTTACATTGCACCATTCTCCAATCTTCATATGCTGGAAACCAAACGTTCAACAGTAAAGAACTGAACGAGCAATCTCTTCTGTTTCATGTTTCTGATATTTTGTTATCTATTTATTAACTATTTCACATGTCTTGCTACCATAGAGCACTGGAGATGGACATCACATTGGACCAACTTCCAAAAACCAGCTTCCAGCTTTTTTGCAATTGGGCTTTTAAGAACTGAGCGTAGACTAAGGATTGGGGGGTGCCTGTGCCAAGAGACCTAAGCTGGTGTCCAGGCAAGACAACCAGGCAGGAGGAGGGCAGGTTTCCCACCCTGCCTTTGCTGGTCGTTCCCAGGCAAAGGAGCTGTCTAGATCCAAGCATGTTTTGAAAGCTGAAAGAGTCAGCAGAGCCATCTCCCAAGGCACTGGAGCCTGCCAGAAGGAAAAGCAGATAGTTCTGTTGGTGTCATCCCTTCTTCTGCTGAGGTTGATCAATTATTCACCATCTTGAGGTCCATCACCAGCCTCGGGAAGCCATTTTTGAGCAGGATACATCTTGACT
>JANHGB010015226.1:22418-46392 GCA_026283785.1 Coracopsis vasa | reverse complement strand
TTGTGAGTTCCAAAATGCCACAAGCAAGGTGCATATTCCTGCAATTAGGTGTAAAGCTGCTCAGAGATGCTCCGTATACCTAGGTTCATGGCTCTTCATCTTGCCTAGGTTCTAATTCTTGGTGCTGCCAGGGTCGTCCTTGTCAGGCTGCTTATGCTCCTTGCTGACTAAGTGCTATATGCCAGCATCTGCAGTATTTCACCCCTTCATGCACTTCCTTTGTTTGTGTAGCGATTACAGAAATAATTCTTGCCTGTTGTACAGCATTCCTTAGGTTCCAAAAATACAGGCTATTATTGTGATTGTTAAAAGAAAAGCAAAGCTGCAGCTCGGTACTGAGTGTGAAATATTCTTTCAGTCAGATATGGTGACTATGTCCATAATTCTCAGGCTTCTGAGATGTTAAACTGGTCTGAGACATGAATGTGGTGCGTGAGACCGCTTGAGGGGAAGTCAGCTTCTATAGCAGACCACTTAGCAGCTTTACTGCTCTAAATGTTTCAACTTTTTTCAACTCTTGTTTTCAACGTGCATTTTCTGGAATGCCTTCACTTTCTCTAACTTCTGCAGCAGCATGAAAATCATAAGCCCTGCCACTTGTCAGTCTGATCACACTTTATGTGCCATTTATGTGAAGCCTTGCTACTGTTGTTGATCCTTTTGCTCCTCCTGTCTTGGGTCGGGTATTTCCGCAGCTAAGAGTTGATCAAATGCGCTAATCTGCTTTTTGTGGGCCAAGGAAAGATTCTCAACATCTGCAAGAACTCTGTCCTGCTCTTATAGGGAGCGGGAGAAACACCAGTGTTTTGTTGCCATATGGTTTTAGCTGATTTGTGGTTTTAATCATTTCCACTTGGCGGAGGACTATCCAGCTCTCTGTGCTCTCTACCAGGAACTGACTCATGGAAATGGAGTTTTCCCTTGGTATGTTGGGAGAGCAAATATCTATGTGTGTTTGAGGAAGCTAGTGAGATAATGTGCAGATGATGAAGATTTCTAAATGTGGGGGGAAACCCATATTTGGCTATTTTAAATAAAGCTTCTAATTTTATGCATAAGCCAATTGGAGCTTCATCTATTCTAAATCAGAGATTTTTCTGCCTCATTGCTCACAAATTGCAAGGCTGGTGACCTGAATGCTGTTACTTTAGAGAGGTAAGTGATGGCTGCTAGTGGATAGAGCTGATCAGATGGTGATAAGCCTGATACAAAATAGAAAACTTAGTCTTACTGTCAGCTCTGTGCAGATCTGTGTCCTGTGTTGATCTAACATCATGGCCTTAGGCATCATCATCATCTAGGCTTGAACCTGGGATTTGTGGATCTAAAACCACAACCTGCTATGAGCTGGAGGCTCAGGCAGGCAAGCGCACTGTGACTAAACATGAAGTAAAGTGTATTAGCGTAAGCTGCAATGAAAAAGATTTAAGCAAACACATTTTTATCTCACTTTTGTGATAGGCTAAGTGTGTATGCAGTCTGCCACTGCAGCGTGGCAGATAAGCAGTGTCTTCTTGAGCTGTAGCAGCTAATCAAGTGTCAGAACTGTGAGCTGAGGGACCCATCTCCTTATCAAGGGACTGAACTGTCTCAGCAGTATTTGTGATCCAACCACAAGAAGGAGACAGAGCTGCAGTAGGCAGGGTTCAGACTGCGTTTGCAGGAAATCCAGTTGATCATAGTGGAGCTCTGGGGGCATCCAGGGATTTGTATATTCAGAGGACTCACAAGATGGGTGTCTCTGGTACATTAGAAGTGTCTTGGCAAACCAAGCTCTTTAAATTATATGGTGTGTCACCTGTACCGTGAAAAAGCTGGTTATTTTGGGGTTTGGCTATTTTTTTTTCATGCTGTTTGTTTTCTTCTATTACAGGATTAAGCATCCCCAACACTGGAGCTTTCTCAGTATCCTCAGGAAGTTATTTCCTACCTTTAAAGATTAATGTGATGGAAATTTTTCTTTGATCTCAAGCCTGACTTTCATTGGCTCAGTTTTATCCTCTTATTCCTGGACGCAAGGGACAATGGCTGGAGGAATAGGATTTCTTGCATTGAGATTTGGAGGCAAGGTATTGCTGTTGCCCCAGCTATGGAGGAGTTGTGGATGGCCAGGCTTCGAGGCAGTGATGTCTTTCCCTTATGAGCAGGAAACCTGCTGTGCTTTAGCTGCGTTGCCTGCTGACCCGCTGCCTGATCTTTGATGTTTTCATTTTGAAACACATCCCACTGCACAAGATATATGCTTAGCTACAGCCCTAAAAGATTATCTGTACGCTGTTGCACACGAGCAGGCTGTGACCAAGACTAAATCCTGCAGCCTTGCTGGGTATTATCTGACAAGCAGGTGATACATGGAGAACAAATGGGGAGCACAGAGGGTGCTTGTTAGGCTCCTAGGGCTGGAGAAATGGGGGTCTGTGCTCGGGAACAAAGGCAATTTGCATTTAATTTCTCTGGGCTGCAGTGCTGGCAACAATGGTAGATGTTTATCTGTAGCTTTAAACCACTGCACAGTCTGGGCTGAATGGGAGTCTTTGTTCAGGGCTAGAGCAGCAGGACCACTGCAAGCCAGGATAGAAGCACTGTGTCGTAGGACTTGGCCACAGCATGAGCCGGGGACGGGGGGGCGCAGACAGACAGAGGAACTGGATGCTGTTAAAGCCTATCCCATCTTTCCCCCTGTCCCAGGGTGGGTGTTCAGTGACCTTGGGAAGCCCCAAAGAGAAAATGGTCCCATTCTCAAGCGGTTTTCCTGTGGGGTTACAGTCGGTGCCTGTCCATGCTGATGTTCACCTCTGCCTTGCACTGAGAATAGGAGGAGATTGGCTGCTGTTCTTCCCAGAGGATTATTGCAAAGGGTCAGGCAGGAACAAGCAAGGCCATGTACAAGGTGCATCCTGCTGCTGCAGCTAGCTTGGGCTCCACACAAGAGATTGAACAGCCCTAAATCTCACCTGGCTGGAACATGGTCTTCTCCCTAGATTCAGAAGGTGGTGAAGAAGGGTAGGGATGGAGACAGTGTGTCAAGCATGGTGCAGAGCCCCATTCCTCCAGCAGAAAACTGGGTTCAGCCAGGTTCTATGTGGTGGATGCCTTTCTGAATTTTGTTGTGGCAGGCTTGGCACTGAACTTGTTACGCAGTTTAACAGCCTTTGTAGAGGGCTGAGGCTTGGAAGGCCCCTCCTCATGGGTCTCCAGGTACTCACTGGGCTGTGAAAAGCGTATCCCCTCAGACTGAGGGCTAGCAGCCACAGAACACATTACTGCATCCACCAGCAGCGTTAACTTCCCCACAGTCCCAGACCTGCTTGCTTATTGCAGTAGCTATGTTTGTGATAGAAGTGCCAAAGCAGTAGGAGTTTGTCTGAGACCACCACAAGGCAGCAGGTGATTGATGGGGTCTTCTACTGGTCTCTTACCAGCAGTGATTTATTTCTGCAATAGGTGGGAGGAAAGTGTGGGAAGTAGGATCCCATTCTGTAGCCCCACAGAGAAATGGTGTTCAGCTCGGGGATTGGTCGTACCAAACACTGCCTCGGAAACCTGAGCTTCTCCTGCTTCACCTACTCCATGGTACAGTGCTTGCTGTGCCAGATAAATAAGTAGTAGTGTTAATTACACTCTGTGCTCCTAAGCTTCTTTCCATAGCTTTCTGGAGGGTGATTAAGAGAGAGAAAGTAAAGTGGGGATTATTGGGATCCTGGTGGAGGCTAGGGAAAAAAAAGGGAAATTCCTTGGAGGGGAAAAAAAGAGGCATTTGAACAGCTGACGGCAAGCCTCTGCAAACAAACCGGGAGTTAGGCAGCAGATGGACTAACACTCCCTGGGCTTGTGCCAATGCATCAGATTGATTTTAAAGATGAAGCACCCACTGCCTGGGAAAGCAAGCCAGTATCCTTGCAAGTAGGAGCACTTCCTGGCAGCTGTTCAAACACTAGCTGCTTTATGGTTCACTTTCAGTGCACCAGGAGTCAGTGAGAAGCACTGGGGACTTGGGTTATGAAATATGACCAGTGGGGACTACAGACCAATAAAGAGATTATTTTTGTAGAGAGGATTGCATGGAAAATAATGTCCAGTTGCTCAGAAACTCACAGGGTGCAATCAAAGGACCAGAAGAGATCAAAGGGCCATCAAGTCAAACTCTGTGCCTCCCAGCATGGTGAGTGCTGAATCTTTCAAGCCAAGATGTAGACTTCTCTGGAGTTCAATTCCAAAGGGAATTTTTTTTTTGGCGGGACCTTAGATGCAGACCTTGCTGTAGATCAGCCTATGTCCTGAGGTATGGCTGCTGTCCGGAATGACATTATGGTAGATGTCTGTAACACGGCTAATGTGTTTGAACCGATCTCACAGGATACCTTGGTGATGGATTTGGATAGGAACCCTGACAAATACCTCCTTCTCCCACACCATCCCTTTCCTTCTACAGAAATTATATGAGCTGGAATGGTTT
This sequence comes from Coracopsis vasa, assembly GCA_026283785.1. Taxonomy (NCBI): domain Eukaryota; kingdom Metazoa; phylum Chordata; class Aves; order Psittaciformes; family Psittacidae; genus Coracopsis; species Coracopsis vasa. The sequence continues at coordinate 41,936 of JANHGB010015226.1, read as the reverse complement.
ATTTTTCCCTCCTGCACTTTTCTCAAAATGAGAAGAACCCACCCCCTAGCCCTTCCCGTTGATGAAATCAAACTAGTGAGTAATAAAACACCCAAAGACTGTTCAGTGAAATAAGCATTTTCACAGCAGTTCATTCCATTGGATTATATACACATGTATATATAATACAGCCTGACTGTCCACCTAATTTCTGAAGGCTGTTCCATGGTTCTTCCTCTTAATTTCCCATTATGTATAATTTTGTTCTCTTTTAAGCATGCCATACACTGTTTTTATGGCACGCATGGCAAAGAGACACAGGCTCAGACCCTGAGCTGGTGCCAGCTCCCACATCTTGAATTGCCCCTTGAACATAAGCTTAGATAAAAGCTAATTGGTTTTTAGGGTGATTTTACAACATGTGCAGTTGTGATTAGAGTCTTAAATATAGACTTGGCTGCCAAAAAGACTTCAGCAATGACGAGCTTACAAGTATTTCAGCAAAAGGCTGACTGACACCAATGTAGGGTGGGCTGGGAGTGCCACACAATTTATGCTCTGCCCCGAGGAAATGCCATCCCCCACCCTGGCACAACACCTTCCTCTGCCTCTGTTGGTGTTGCAGTGAAGAGTGCTTGTATTTGTCACCCTGCCTCCTCATCTGTCCCTGGGTTTCTGATGCAATAGTACTGGAGCGAGAAAACAAGCATGATACAGCAAAGCATGGCTGTGGCAAATGGGAAAAGGGCTGAGAGGCTGAGAGCAGGTCTTGGTTTCAGGAGTAGAGGTGTGGAAATGTAAAGAAGGAGCAGCATAAACTGCTCCTTAATGTTGATGAAGAGTTTCCTGTTCCACAGCCAAAGTAGTGTGGAGAAAACCAACATCCAGCTGTCAGAGCTCGGATGGGTTGTTCCCTGATGTTTGCAATAGTGTGTCGTGACTTTTGAGCAGCTGGGGTCTTGCTGAAGCTGGAGAACCTGATCAGAGAGGATTTTCAGTCAGATTTTCAGCTTTGAGATAGGCGCTTATCTGCCTGCTTAGCTGACAACCGTGGGTCTGGGGCAGGTGACTTGGCCTTTCGCTGCTGGGCTGTTTGTTCAGATGTACTCCACGTGATTAGAGTGACAGGCTCTGAGAGGCTTCCCCAGCTGCTTGGCCGTTTATGGTCTTGTGTAAAATAGATGTAGCGGTCCCTAGAAAGCCAGCAGGAATTCAGCACAAGGACCACTAGGCTCAGGCAAACATCGCTTAAGTGTTCACGAAATGGGCATGTGTCCAGATTTATCTAGCTCAATGAGCATGTATCCAGATTTATCTAGCTCAATGAGACATCTTTCTTCTGCTTCCCCAAAATAGCACCCTGTCAACAGAAGCCCTCTCTTGGTCTGCTTTACTACAAGACTGTCATTAAAATATAAAACCAAAAGCTACTTCCCTCTGCTACAGTCCTTTGTTGTATCCCACTGGTTTTATGACGCTGACTTAGGTGGAGCAAAGCTGGTGTGGAGCTGAAACAGCCTAATGGTGAGCTTGGTCCTGCATTTGCTTTAGCAAATGGATTTTTTGAAGTGGGAATGTCATGGTAACTGATGGGAAATGCATCAGGTAAAAATGACAGGTTTCTGACTGATAGCCAGGTACGTTAAAGATACGGATGTTTACTGTCAGGGAGAGTTACTGGAACAAAACATTCTATGATTCATGGAAAAATATGTAAACACAAAATGATTTTCTACTTTCTCCTCTCCCAGGCACCAAGGGCACCTCATTTTAAATGTTACCTACCTGCCTGGAGAACAGAAATATTTTTCTGGGCAGGTTCTGAGGTTGGTAACACCTAAGTCACCTGGAGTCATGTCCCAGCACAGCCTGTGGAGTTCCTCCACATTTACACCAGCATCATAGATGAGCTTCTGGCTCTCGAGAGCAATCAAAGCTAATCGACATGGCTAGAATTTGGAATTTGGAATGCTTCTGCTGAATGGCTCATGAGCAATCTACAGGCTAGGAGTTATTTGCGGAAAGTATCCAGCAGTTAATTTCAAATCCCATATACGTTTGAGATGTTCATAAGCTACTTGCAGACAATTTGCAAACAGAAAAAGAGGCTAAAATTCATCAAAATAAATGATCTGCCATGAATTATTCATTTGGCTCCCATCAATCATGCCAAATGTTTCCCTTGTTGTTAGTCTCTGCAAAGAGATCAGGGATTGAATTTAGCTTAGAGACAGAAGTATGCTTTCACCCCTAGAGGTGCTTCTTCAAAGCAGACTAGCAGCATGTAGGTGATGAGAATAAGAAAGCTTCGGCGGCACAAAACGTTCCCTCTCTGTGGATAAACAGCAGATTTCAGCCAGCAGGGCTGTCAGGCTGCTTCCACAAGGACCATTTTTACAACCCCCCCCACCCCTAACCACCAAAGCAAACCCTGAACTTGAAGGGAGAAGAAAAGAGAGAATTTGGAGTGTTTGTTGTAAGCAGGAAATATGTCTTTCAGCCCATCCTAGCAGTAGGCTGAGGATAGCTTTGCCTTTTAAAGTGGGAGGGAAGAGTATGGGTGAAGTGAAATCTGGATCGCTGGGAAATAAAAGCAGGATATCACAACCTGAGAGTTTTTCAGGCGCCAGCCTGGCTTCCCTTCTTTGCACATGTAATTAATTTCTGGTCATGGGCACGCTCCCATACCTAGCAGAAAGGGGACAGGCGGAATTAAACAGCAACATTCTTGGAGAAAGGGCCTGCCATGGGAAAGCTCTGTACCATTTGGTTAATATAGTGGAAACCACATCCAGATACAGCCTTTTGGGGGGAAACAAAGGTGGCTAATTGTAGGGAAAGGGCCTCCTTCACTACTGTTTTAATCAGGTTGACAGCAGAGAAATACAGCTGACACCAACTGTGTGTTGATAAATGGCAGTGGCATAGCACATGGAAAAGCGCTAAGAGTAAATAAGCTTCTGTTGAAAAAATAAGCGGAGTTTGATTCAAAGGCAATGAATGTAGCAATGTAAGCCCTCAGCACTGAATGGGCCCTCACATGAGGCTTTCATAACCTGGATTTAGTTGCAGCATGGACTTACCATCCTTGGTTTTTCAATAAAGGTATTACCATAGTTGTATTCAGTGCCAAGCCAGACCCAACTCTCCAAAATCTCAGCCCAGTGCCTGAAGTGCTAGGTTACAGCTTTTACTGTTCAGAAAATGGAAATAAATAAGGCACAATAGAGTTTAGGGAACTGAAATGCCACATGGCTTGAAAGAAGGGTATCTAGCAGCAAAACTGATAAGAATGTATGTTGAAGCAATCTCTTTGCACTTCAGTTTACATCTTACAGTGCGGGTCCTTCACTTAAGAATCACTCAGCGTCGTTTAATTTAGACAAGTGTACCTGTCATCTTCTGCCTGTTGCTTCTGATGCTGATACAACACAGATGGCTTGCTGAGGGTCACTGAGAGGGGCTGTTGTACCAGCCTGGGAGGGCTGGGGCTGCTGGCATGCGGCCACTTGCCTCCCAGAGCTGGGAGGTAAATGTCTGAATGGCTTCTTATTTGTGTCCTGGTTTGGAAAGGAAGGTCTTGTATGTCTCCAGGAGAATGCGGCCAGGGTCTTTGAGAAAGGACATGTAGAGGAAACACTGATTTCTCTTCTTAATAATCTTGCCTTCCTTGCAGCAGATTAAGAACAGGCTCATCAGCCTGCACTTGAGTTCATTTCCCTTCTATTTTAAGCTTTTATTTCAGTCTATTTGACCTAAAAATTAAATCTAATTTACCACATACAAAGTAATGTTTTATTTTACAGTACATTATATGCCCACAGCTTGAAGGTCTTAACAAGCTTTTGTCAACAATCTAAGGCAAGCTGCAGGGAGGGCTCAACAGGTCGCTGGTGAACCAATGGCACTAGTGCTGTGAGAGGGGAGGCAGTTAGTGTCTGTAATGGAGCTAGCTTGAGTGCCTGTCCCTGCCTGCCCTGGCACACCTTCCTTTTCCAGAGGCAGGGTGCAGGCAGTGGTCTGGCTGAGACACGGGACAGGAAGAGCCATAGAGCAGCAAACCCCATAACACAGCTCAGACGGGGATTCAGCATGTGTCTGAGATGTGCCTAGAACTGTGCAGGAGGGGAGCATTCAAGTCGCCATGGCTGGGCCAAGCCATGAGCCTGATCTGTGTGTGGGGAGACTTGTTTCCCTTGTCTGCCCGTGCAGACCAGTGCTGCAGTGAAGGTAGCGATGGAGCAGATGTCATTACATGGAAATGCCCAGGACCTGCTGTCAGCCAAGCCCAGACCTCACTCTTGTCCATTCCTACAATCACCTCAATGCCTTGTCTACCTGAGAAACCCCATCATGAGCATCACTGCCTTCCCCATCTTGTCCCGTGCCTTCTCCTATGGTCTGTGATTTAAAGCTGCTTAAAGGGCACATGGCAGCTTTTTCCCTCTCCTTGCTCCAGCTGAGCCCTTTCCAGGTCCCCTACTTCCCCAGATTCACACCTTCCTGCCAAAAATCTGTCATCAGCCAGGAGGCCACCAGTTAGTCCCGAGAAGATCCCAGGTCCCACTCAGGCTGGCCCTGTGCAAGTGAGGGAGTCAGTGGGGTGGGTGGACAGAGAGGCCTTGCTGAAGCTGCCATGTTGACACCCCCAGTGCCCCAGTGTGGTTGGGAGGCCTGTGGGCCTCCAGGGCAGTGCTGGAGGCAAGCAGGAGTGGGGCAGAGTGGCTTTCCTTGGCAAGGATTGGCTGCTCTGCTTTTTGGGGCCTCCTGTGTTTGTGGGGAGGGACAACCCTGCAGCCTCAGCAGTGCTCCCTGGCCATGGCCGCTGAGGGGGGACACTGCCGCCCGCAGAAGGTCCCTGACACCACAGTATGGGCAGTGCTTTCACATTGCAACTGGTGGTGAAGGGGTGGAGGTCGCTGGAGGCGCAGCGCTGCTGAATCAATTTGCCATTAGTGACACAGACTGTTACCTCAGTTACATCATGTGTTGTTTTAAATACATTTGCTCGCAGACAGCAGTTTTGCAGTCTTACTTACATTGCCATAGAAACAATCCTTTGCATTTCTCTATTTGCTGTGCATTTTTGTTAAGGGCTCTTTCTTCTTTACTTACCCACTCCATCTTCTCATTTGCTGCCGCTTTCTTCATTATGTCCTTCCAATTCCCTCTCCTTCCCACTCACCGTGCTGCACCTAAATATTTTTCTCAGTAAATGTACTCAGCTCACAGCCTCTACCTGTACAGCTGTCAAAATCTGCTGGAGATATGCCACATGGATAAGGAAATTGGGCTAAGTGTGTGTAAGTGCACGTGTGCCTATGCCCACAAGTGTTGGGATGAGGAGAGCGGAAGGAGGTGGGAAGAAGTGTGATAATCCAGTATCAGACAGGTTGCCCTTGACAGTAGTGAAATCAATTTTAACGTCTGCTTTGTGACCTGGGACTGAGGCTGCCCATCAGATAACGGGCTGTGGGACTCCAAGGGATTTCTTGCCTTGGTTCATTTAAGCTGGGAAGGAGCGCTGCTAAAACATAATTATAAGACGACAAAAATCTTTTGGGGCATTCTGATTAGGCAGAGAGATTTTTATGATGAATCACACTCTCCGGTGGATTGCATTCAATTGTTTGCTTTAGAAGGGAAATGGAAGAAAAAGGGAAATCTTTAGGGGTTTTCTGATGGCAAAGGGTGAATTTTGCTAACACACTGATTGTATCTTGTTTCCCTTCTCCTCTGCTCTCATTGGCAGGAAGCGCCCAAGAAGAAATAAGGGCTATTCATGGAGCTGAAAAAACAAAAAAGGCAAACATCCAGTGACTGATCCCATGTAAACAAATAGGTCTTTTTTCCCCCGTTCCTCATGGGAGGCTGCTGTACTGCTGGCAAAGGGACAGGCACTGACACAACCAGGATCACCTTGGATTGCAAGTGCTGGGCAGGGCCAGAGGCAGAGCCCTCTCTGCTCGGACACAGGGCATGGCTCTGTGTGCCAGGCTGGATGCTTCTCCTCTGCAGGTGGAATACAAAGCTTTGTATTCAAGAGGAGGGTTAACTGCTTTGCATTTACCCTTCAGTGATACCGCTTATTTAAATTCCCCGGAGATGCAGCCATTCTGTATGTCCAGGCAATGACACTGGGGCAAGTGGCCAGAGCGTGTAGGAATCCTAAAGCTCTGCTTGTCTTGCATGACAGCAGGTTAAACTGAACCAGATTTTCTCCTCTAAACAGGGCAGAAGAAGAATTAAGCTTCAGAGTGCTTAGATTCAACATCAGGAAGCCACAAGCAGCAGGGATTTAGTTCCTTCCTTCCCTTGCCTTAGGAAATCCTTTAAGAGCACCAAGTGCAGTGATGATGGGGTGGATGGAGAGGACAAAAAGGGGAAAGCAGGACAAGAATTAACTTGATTATTCCCACCCTTCAAAGTCAAGGGGAACATGCCCAGGAGAATTTTTGATTCTTGCTGGGCTTCTCTGTTTTTTCCCTTGAAGCAGCCATGCACCAAAATCTGTTTATAGTACGTAGTTATTAAGATCAAATGTAGCAGTAATAGCACATGGCAGTCTTCTCTTTTCTGAATCAATTTGTACCATGTATGAGGCTTAGTCCTGTCAGATGAAGTGAACTGTGACAATGTCTATCCATCCATCAGGACAAATCAAGTTATTCATACATTTATTTTGAGGACATCTTAACTGCATTTAAGTTTTTTTTTCTCCTGTGACAGAATTTCTCTGGTTTGTAATGCCAAACGTAAGAACCGTGTATTCACCAGACCCTTCAAAACTGAGAACTGCACTGGCCATGCTGATGTCATCTAATCACTTATATTTTTTGTATTTGGCTTGCCTCCAGGGTTGGATTTATTTTCTACATTATTTATTTTTTCTTTAAAATTTCATGTGCAAGGAGCTCCTTTCCTCTGTGTTATATGTGCATGACATGCACAAATTCACAGCTGATCCATAAAGATAATTCAAATGCTATTAGCTAATGGCAGCTATTACTGCTGCTGACCTGCTGGTATGGAAGAGCAGGGGCTTTGAGGATAGAAATGCACACTTTTTCATCCTGGGGATGGCGCAGTGCAAATTCATCATTAGAAATGAGTTACAGTAGAGGGAAACTGAGAGGCCTCAGGTCTTTTGCTCAGACCATCTGAAATGTGTGTTGGTGCTAGAGCAGAGCATCTTCGCCTTTCCAAGGAGAGCAGAGTCAGCCATGGACTGCTGTATCCAGTGTATCCACAGCAGAACTTGTTATTTATAAAGATATGTTCAAAGGCTAAACTCCAGGGCATGAATTCCTTCCTTTCATAACTCCATTTGAAGTAGTCTAACTCCCAAGTGTTTTTTTGTGTAAGAATGTAGTTTCTCTACAAGGGAAGCTTGTGGTGTTTGTTCCAGCATCCTGAATCCATAAAGCTCTTCAGAACTTCATCAGCAGCTATTGATACTTTTTGTTTCCTAAGTTATTTTTCTCCCCTATCCTCTCTAGAGACTTAATTACAGAAGAAGCAGCTATATGGAGGATCAATAATCAACTTAGAACAAGTGATGCTCCCACGTGGCAGCATGGTGGCTATGAGTGCTTTCTCATACTCATAGGTAGGGGAGCATCCCGACCAGCTCCTACCTCTGTTTCCATTTGCACTCCTCTAGAGCACACTAGCATGTCAACATGTTTATCAGTGTGGTGAGCTACAATTTCCTCTTGTTTTATGCATCCTTTCCTACAATGATAGCAGTCGTGCCTGATAAGATGAGTGTTCTCAGTGTAGGAGAGAGCTGTTTCCTGCTATCACATCCACCCAAAAATTGCAAAGAGCTGTCCTTACTCAGCAGCCAAACAGGTTTGGCTGGACAGAAGAGAGCATGATAAATCCCTTTGAGTCTCACATGGTGGGTAACAGGTTGTTGTTCAAGTCTTATACCAAAGTTTTGTTTTCACACTACTTTGACCACATTAGGACAGGCATAGGGAGTTGTTGCTCCTTTAGAAGTAAGCAATGTTTTGGTTGCAGGGTAAGTAGATAGTCCTTTTACATCTCCCTGCTGGAGAAGCTCTGCTGGAGAGTGGAGGGATCACCTCAGTTTTTAGCCACATGTTTTTAGCCATATTTAGGGGTTTTGGGTTATTTTTGGTTTAGTAAAAGAGATTCCATTGCTCAGGCCAAAGATGCTATGTGACATACAGCAATGATGCCTTCACCAGCACAGCCATTGCTGCCCTTGAAGGACCAGCCCTGTAACTAAAGACTGCTGAGCAAAGCCTTTCCTTCCATGAGCAGACTTAGTAGGGCTGTCACGGACCTCCTGGAAATAGTGACTATGGCCTGAGTTTGTCACTGGATAACAACATAGAGAAGTTTGCATGTGTTGTTAAGTACTGCAATGTGTAAAAAAGAAAGTGTAGGCTTGATCGCTTTCTTGCACCTAAAATGTTCTCATCTACTTTTACTAAGCAATAAGCTTAGGTGGTAAATCACCCTTTTGCTTTATTTAAAACGTTTCATTAAACAGCTCAAATTGAATGTCTGGAAGTTTACACCTCCCACAAATTCTCCTCTGCTAATGGAAAAGTCATGTAAACAAGCATCACTTTATTATGTCCATTGTTCCAATAATGCGCCTTCTAAACAGCAAAGACTTCAATCAGAGCAATTTAGTTCTTGTCTCAGAGTAGTTTCTCTTCTGGCCAGTTTTGCTGGGGGAAAAATAAAAGACACCCTGAAATTATGATTATGTGAAAAATGGTGGCGGCTTGCATGCTGCGTGGTCTCAGGGAGCTTTTTGAATGGCACATTTAAAAGCCAGTTGCAGAGTACACATCACCTCCTGGGGCTTACACGGCCACTGAACATTCTGCCCTGTTGCCTGTTGTGCCAGAGTGCAGTCACTGTGTTGGCAGTGCAGGGGTCAATCGATACCCAAACACAATGTGAGGCAGCCAGAGTCTGAACTGCCTTCCAGTGGTCCTCGAGGCACTGCAGACTCCAGCAGGGCTGTTCCTAATCTGTCCTGACTTGTCAGGTATTTCAGGCCCATGGTTTGGGTCCATGTGTTCAGTGAGAGCCCAAGTTAACTCCATAAGGTAAAAAATAAGGGAGCTTATCCTTGCATGAAAGCTTATTAAGTAATTTATAATCACAAAAAATTGTGTCCCCACTACATTCCTCCTTTTCCGTCATTTCTGGTGGATTTATGCAGTGGCTCTTTTCTGTTCCTACATAGTGGGACAAGGCTGGGTGGATCTTCCCAGGACTGGGGGCACACCGATGCACAGCAGTTCACTGCAGCTGTCTTTAGGGAGTTTGACTGTACGGAGCTAAAATCCTCTCTGATGACTTGCCTGAGCTTTTCGTGGCAGAGCTCTCAGGTCCCTAGTAGGGAAGTCCTCCAGTCCAAATGATGCAGTTTATTTGACACTTTTATTCCCACCTTTACTTTAGGGTAGCCCTTGTACCACCTTGTACCTCTAGTGGGGGATGCTTTTGCACATCCTCTTTGAAGCTGCACTGGAAAAGTGGGACCTTGTGCCTGGACCAAAGGAACAGGTCATTCATTACATGTCAAGGGAGGGCAAAAAGCTTCAGCAAGCATCAGTCTTCCTTCAGTTGTCTGAACTGTAAAAACTTGCAGACAATTTCCTGGTGGGGTCTTGTACTCAGAGCTTCACAGCTCTGTCCCCAGATCTTCTGTTTGGTTTTCTCATGACCTTACATGTATCACTCACCTGTCCGGGTCCTCAAGTGGCTTTACTATAAAAGCAGCAACAATCTGATCCTGCAGGGATGGTGTCCTGGTACCACAGCTGGGAGCCTCTGCAGTGCCCCATCCTGTTTTCTATAGATCACTGGGCAAAACTCTTCCAAAAGACATCATGAGCACCCCTTTCTGTGTCTTTGGTCACTGACTCATGTCTGATAGGATAAGGAGAACAGGTGCTGTACTTCATGGAATACTTTGAATGCTCTGGTCTCTTTTGGGTAGGGAAGGAGGAAAATGAGATCAAGGCAGTTAGTGAAGGCAAGCCAAGTGCAGACTAAAACTGGGCTATGTTTAAAATATTGAATTCCCCAGTATGAGTCACTGTGACTAGGCTGCTATTGACCTAGGTAACCCAAGCGAATATTGCATAAAAGGGCCTCTCATTTTGTCACTATAAATAAAATCTGTGATTATTCATAGCGAACGCTGAGTTCTATTACCATAAGCAGCCTTACAAGAGCATTAAGTTTCAAGATGGGGCTGCATTCGTAGAGCTTGCGGGTCATCTGGAGCTGCCTTCATGGGTGACCGACTTGAAAGGGGCTGCGCTTCTGCCCTCCAGCATTTCTGTCCCTGCCTGGCAGAAGCAGAAGCCTGCACCCATCAAGAACTGAAAACACTGAAAATATTTGACTGTGGAAAAAAATTGTGCAGTGATCGAAAAAACAATGGAAGAAGCTGAGGGAGAGAAACTGAAAGGAGCTAAATATGGGGAAAGGAAAAACAAGAAGAGGAAGAGCTAAGGTCTCTCCCTCCCTGCCTTCCCTCCTGGGATAATTTTCATTATTGACTGCTGTTTTATGGCACTGTCCCTTTCTGCTCCACGTGTGGTAATTGTGCTGGCACATGCTATACACATACTAAAGGGACATAGTAATTATTTGTTTGGTAACCAGAAACTCTGTGTGGGGATTTGTGTTTGTGATGAGTCCTGCAGTGCCATCTGGCCCTGCCTGCGGCCAGTCCCACACCAAACCTACCTGTGATCCCAGCTCATCCTACACAGCCTTCTCCATCCTCTGAAGAGTATATAAATGCTCAGCAGATGGCACCGAGTGCCTCTGCAGGGGCACGAACTAGCTGAGCTGTGTTTGTCGGGTGCTTGATAGGGAGATTCCAGTAAGCCCAGCAATGAAGCTGCCTGTCACCTGTGTTGATAACCCTGTGGACCAGGCTCAGGAGCAGTGAGGCAGTGGAGGATGAGAGGGCATGAAGTTCTGTGCCCTAAAAGGGGGTGACAGGTTGTGTGTGTGGACTGTGTGGCATGTTAAACAGAGGGAAGAGCAAAAAGATTTGTGTACTGACCAGACACCAAAGCAGAGAACTACTTGGATATATCTGAGCTGTCTGTTATAATGTTTTATTCCTGTTTTTGCTGATGACCAAGCATCACGGAAGGAAAAGGCAATTAGGTAGAGTGCAGTGTGGCCTTTTGATTTTTGCTTGAGTTACAGCACTGAAAGGCAGTCCTTAATTGGCTCTCTGATCATCAGGGGAGCAGCCCAGATCTGCTCCCTGCCCTTACCTTGGGAGACACAGGAGAGACATCGCTGTTCTGCAAGAGGCATCAGCTGAGAGCAGCCATGGGTAGAGAGATGCCTAGTGGTTGGATTATGGTGGTTGTGCTGCAACTTGATCAGGGAATCTGGGATGGAGACCTTTTTCATGGTGTAAACAATAGTGTTGAGATAGGAGAGTGACTTGTTCTTCAACACAACTTCTGCTTCCCTGTTGTACGCCCTGCCCTGTGTCAAGCCTTCTCCCAGACATGCTGGTGCTGCAGAGAGGGGCTCTTCCCACGACCGCATCCCATCCACCTCATCCTTTTGTCCCAATGGAACAGCACAGTGATGTCCAGTTGACCTGCAGAGCCTTTCAACAGTGGCCTTATGCTTGTGATTGACATAGTTGTCTGTATAAACCAGTCTATCAGATACCTCAGCTGCTCAACATGATATTCACACTATGTCCTCCCACAGATGATGAACACTGTGGCAGACAAGAAGGTTTTCTTCATTCATTACTTCATTCTGCAAGTCCTTTACTGCAGACATCTCTAGCCACAAACCAGGTAAGTAAATACTGTTGGCTCATTTTATGGCTGGGAAGATTAAGTCCATGGGGTGATCAGGGGTTTTAATAGAAGACAAATGTTAAATGAACATTAGGGTGTTCACTGTCCCCAGAGTTCTTGGCTTAGATTCACTAGCAGAGAGTTATTATTTTATAAAATTGGGTTGCTTTGAAAAGATTTTCTTGTTTAACTTGAAAGACCCACCTTCCAGAATGTGCCTGGGTGTGTGTGTGCCATGACAAATACAAGCACCCAGGTAACTGAGCATCACAGCGCTGAGCTGGAAAATGCTTGTTCCCATAATTTACTAGAGGTTCTGGGAATGGAATTGAAGTACAGGCTAGACCCCTCACAATCCCTTTTCTCATCTCTGTAAGTTTTACTGTACATGTTAATTGTCACCCACAAATTTACTATTTTCCTACGAAGCTGGGAACAATGTTAAGTTTTGAGGCATGAGTAGCCAATGGAAATTTGCTAGGGTGAGATGATACCACTAAATAGGTGATCTTCCTTGGAGCTCAGATACAGCTGGAATCCCTCTCTGCTGCTTGCACAGTCCCACCTAAGCCCTGTTGAATTAGCCTCTTACCCTGGTTTGCTCATCTTATAGATTTCTAACTCCCCTTTGAACTCTTCAACATTTTTACACCAAATACTCTGCTGTACTCTGCAAGCATTTACATAGCACCCACGTGATTGGTACTCCAGTGTACACAGAGGCGTAGGGGGAAACTTTCTTTAAGAGTATGTTGAGTATATGTTTAAAGATAGAAGCAGTGCTATAAAATTAGGAGCAGTTTCAGCCATGAGGGGGACAGCAAGCCTATGGCAGTGCTTAGGCTGGGGAAGGTGGGATTTGGGAGAGCAGGTTGTTGATCACTGGCAGGGTCCAGCTGAGAGGTTTTAACAAGGCAAATCCTTCTGCAGTGCGTCCTTCTCCTGGTTGTAAACCAGTGCTAGCACCTGGCTTACTGTCCTAGGGGACTCTGAGGTCTTTCTCAAGCAGCTACAAGTGCTGTCTGGGATACCACACACAGCTAGAGGGGCTCGTTGCGTACCTCAGTTGAAAACCCTCCAGTGGCACATGTTGGTTGTCCTCGTTTTTTCAGAGAGCTATAGGAGGTTGTGTGCTCTTTGCCGTGCTCTGAATCAACAGATTCAGATGCCCATTAACATATATTTCCACCAAATTATGCTTGCATTTGTGCTAAGTAAGCTGCAGCCACCATTTTCTTTCCTCTTTTTCCTAGCAAACTTTATAGTAAAAAGTCCTATCAATGTCCTATCAATAATTTTCCAAATGAAAATTGAAAGTTTCTTCCCTTTCCCTTCTCTCTTGATTTCTAATTGTTATTTCAGAAATACTCAGTCTCCATAGAGAGACCAAAAGCAAACGTCCTCCCTGAGTAAATATAACTTTGCCTATGTACATGTGCATGGACACATATATACCTAAACGCAAGAAAAATACAAATATGTGGCATTGCTTGGAGTTATGTAGATTGTTTTGGCCACCCGTTTTATTTATTGTACTTCTGTTTGAGAGGAAAATTGGATTTAGGGCTGTGTCTGTCTCTGAGAGTGCATTATTTGACTTTTAATCTACATCAGACTGCAACAAAGCACATCCAGTATCACAACTTCTGTTGCTTCTGACACGAATTCTGTATTTCAAGAATATTTATGTATACAGGATTATTTAGTCTGGTGGCAGAGGTGTTGCATTCTGCATTTTTTCTTCTGAAGGGTGTTACGGGTTGTTACTGATTGAATTACTGTTCACATAAATTCAGGCTATGGAAGGGGTGGATATATATATGGGCTCGTGAATAACAAGTGTCCCCAGTAAACAAAGAGTTAACTTTGCATCCCTTTTCCTGTGCTGGGGGAAGGCTGTGAGGGGTGGAGAGAAGAAATGGAAGCCTCCCTCCCATTTCTGAGGAGGGGATGATCCCCAGCAGGGAGAGGATCTCCCCCACAGTGTTTTTCTTGCTGCAGTGGTGGTGGCTCCTGAGGATTTGCTTTGGGTTACAAAACAGCAGTTGCTCCTGACAGACATTTATAGTTTCTTCTGCCACCTGACTGAAGGGAAGGAAGATAAGATCTGTTTTCCATGTTATTACACCTTTATTTACCTGCATTGGACCAGTCAGGTTTCAACAAGAACTTGTCTGAAACTTCTCTATTCAACTGTGGCTGCTGTACCTGATTTTTCCACTTGTTTCCCTAAGCCCAGCTCCTGCAAGAACACGGGCTCATCCTTGACTTGCAAAAGAGGAGCAGCAAGGCAGAGCTCTGTCAGATTTCCTTGATGGCAGCCGTTTTTCCCTTGTGCCCTAGACAGTCCTATCAACCACTCCCGTGACAAGATGGCTGCGTTTCACAGCAAACGAGATGCCTTCTTAGTGCACGGCTGTAAAACACTTTGAAACCCTAGTGGATGAATAATGTTGTATCATAAATATAAAATGAATATTGTTTTATGGTTCCTGAAATATTAATTTGTGTATGGAGCCACTCTTGGAATGTTTTTTTACTAAATGTAAAGATCTGTTTGAGTCCTGAATGTCCTTGCTTTGGTTTTTATTATTAATATTCCCTCCAGGAGACATTGACTTTCCCTTCCCCTAGACACGCTGACTCCTGCCTGCCAGAGTGATTCAGCAGCTTGCCACTCAGTCTTGTAGAAGGAGAGTTTTCTCCTGGCTTCTTCCACTGGCCTGGTGTGACTGTGGCTGCGATCAAGGGATGGATTCGTGTCGACACAGAGTCGCTGTCAAGCAGCTGGGCAGCTCTGAGCTCTCTGTCTAGCTGGTAGCTCTGTTCTTTATGCGGGGAATGAGATCCCCATGGAGAGCATCAGGGCTCTCTGCTTCACAGCTTTCCGCTTTCCAGGCAGGGTCACATTAAGTAGCCAGAAGTTATTTATAAATGAGGCTGGCTGCTGACTGTCTGTCACAGTCATCCAGGCCTGCAGAGGAAACTCTATAGAAAAACACTGCTCATTTGTGTAACTGCAACAAATGCCCATAAAAAATGCAAGGGATAGGGAGTGATTTATGATTCTATGATTAACTCTTCCTTTTCTTTCTTTCCCATGCAAAAAATGGGGGCAGGCTATTATTTTTCATTGCAGCTGAGGAGAAGAGACTCACATTGCAATATTTTAATTATATTTATTTTGGTTTTCCCAATCAAGCGTTAAATAGCTGTTGGAGCTTAAAAACACAAAGCCTAATATAAACCGAACCAGAGACATAGATATACGTACCTGCGCGCAAACCAGCTGACCGGTATGTCTTCTTTTATTAAAGCATGATATATGAAGCTAAATTATGTGGGTTTTATAGATCCCTAAATTACATGTTTTTATCGATCTCTTGTCACTCTTAAAAATATATTACAAAGAAAAGGAATGTAGTCCTTAATATCAAAAAAGAAATTCAACTGCAACACATAAAAGATCCGGGAAGCTATAATTCACTGTGTGGGGCTGACACAAATGTAAAATACTTATCTGTAGCTAATCAGTTTTAAAAATTCCTGGTCACATGCCTTTAGGAACCAGTGCTGTAGTCATCCATGAGACAGCTTTCCTAGTTGCCCTGAGGTAGACATTTTGAAGCAAACATCTTCACACAATACTTTCATATCCCCCAAACCACCCAAAGAGCATCTCTGCCCCTCACCTTCCTCCAGACCTGGGAAAGAGGCATGTTGGGTTTGAGAGCCAGGTTTTCAAAGCAGCATCATTTCTGGAAACCTGGCCTGTTTCCAGAAGAAAAGTGATAAAACTGTAGGGATAAGACCATAGGCATAAGGCCATGTGAGCTGTCAGCTCTGTGTGGCCTGCAGTGCTTGGACATCAAACAATATGGGAAACGGAGACCCACACTGGTGCTGTGGGAAGAGCTCAGGCATGAGGGGCCAGGGTCTGGCTTGCTCCCTTGCAGCACCTGCTGCCAGGATGGGAATGAACCTCATGGCACGCAGCGAAGCAGTGCTGGTGAGATTGAGGATGTTGTGGTTTGTCTTATCGGATGGAGAGGAGGTGGGATAGAGGACCGGGGTGGTTTCGGTCCTACTCCTCTGCACTGAGTGTCTGTGATTTGGCTGATGGCTATGGTGTGCCTGTACCCTGCCATGGCTTGTTGCCTTGGTTGAGGTGTTGGGTAATTCAGAGCAATCATGTTTATATCTTTTTAGAAGTGAGTCTGTTTTTGTTGTGGCCTCTTGCCACAGCTGGAATTCAGATGCTAGTCCCCAAATGGGAACCTCCTTTGATACTGTTTGATCTTGTAACTCAAAGAAATCAGATGCTCATGTCTGATAGACCTGAACATAACCTCAGTGCTGTCTTTTCTTACAATAGAGAAATCCTATCACTTAACCTGTCGCTGAACCCAGATTTTTGTGCTTGAGTAAAGACAAATATGAATTATGTATTCATATCCCATGTTTCTGGTACTCAGCTACTAAAAATTCAGAAGTTGTAGCTAATACTTGAAGTTGCTTTTTTACCTTATCTGCAAGGAGCACCTGCACTCTGCTTTTACCTATATTTACCAAGAGCAAGAGTATTTCTTTTGTTTCTGCAGACAGATTTAAGTGAAGAGACATGTCCAGTTCATATGTGCATGGAGGTACCAGCAGAATGTTAATAGCTGAGACAAAAAATAATGAAAGGGAAAATAAAAGTACTTTTGTGGGTAGTTTTGAGGCTGAGGGCTGGGTTTCTGGGTTTGAGTGCATTTTCACCCCACCTGGACATGACTTTCCGTGCAGGAAAGGTGTGAGCTTGTCTTGAGCAGAAACTCTGCTTTCAAAGTCCATTGAAATTCAAAAATTCTCTTTCCCAACAGCCTTCCCCTGGCACTTTACAATTTATGCCCCTAAATGGGATTGTTTGCAAGAAATTGAACTGTGACAGTATAACACACAAAGACTTTAAAAAATGTTGTTGTGCGTGGTTCATGGGCACCTTGCTATCCCTTTGACCCTGCTCTCAGTGAGGGCTCTGACCTGTGAATGAAGACAGTGTTCTCAGGACAGCTGGTTCCCTTTTCTACCCTCCACTGAAGTCCTTTCCATTGAGGATCCCACTCAATTTATGCTCTGAGGCCCATTTCATTTCTATGCTTTGGTGTGCAAAATATGTTGGTCCAGGACCCACCTAAGGTCCACCTGAGTTATCTGCAGTGGGGCCAGGGACCTCCCAGAGAGAAGCAAGGCAACCGTCTGCCTGCAAGACCTGCTGCACCATCCTGCTTGTGAGTCAGAGCTGCTGGGCTCAGTCCTGCCATGTGCGGAGCCACTGAAGAGCCTTCAAGTGTCCCACTTTGAATCCACACACTGAGTTATTTGTTCCTGAAGAGAGGAAGTGGTGTCACATGCTGAGGGCTATTTGTGGACCCAGGAATGTTCTGTGCTACCAAGAGCCTGAGCCATGGCTGGCTGACAGGGCATGCAAAGGGGCTGGATGTGAGTGAGGTAGAATCAGGTAGCACATTGCTGGCACAGACTGGTAGGGGGATGCTTCTGAAGACATGGCACACAGGCCAGATGAATCCGGATGGGTAATTCCTTTTATTGCATGTCTTCCCTCCCTGGGTCCCAAAGGAGAAAAGAGGCATTGCTCTGGGGTACAGTAATGCACACTGCCTCTGAGTTTGTTCTGTGCAGAGGCTGTTGGTTTATGCTTCAGGGAGAGTGAAAACTGCTGTGTTTGCAAAGGTCAGCACATTGCAGCCCATGGTGACAGTCATGCTGCTATGTATGTCCAGGTTACCACTGAGCAGCTACAATAGGGCTGTAAATGAGCCTTTGAGGCATTAATGTAATGTATGTAATATTTCAGATTTTCTTATGGCATAAGGAGCATAAGATGTTTTTTCCAACAGCTTTATGGAGAGGGTAAGAGCTGTTCACATCGAAGAGCTAAAATAACAGTGGTTGTTCACTGCCTAAAATGAGGGGCATGCTCAGGGCACAGTGTGAGCAAGGGCAGTTTGTGTGCCAGGGAGAGGAGAGCAGGAAACCCACAGAAACTGGGAATGGAGGCAGCAGAGAAAGTCGTCAGCACCACAGGTGCTGAGAGCCTGGCACTAAAAGAAGTGCCAGAGGTGAGGGACTTCTCAGTCAAGGCTCTGGGCAGAGGACAGTCTCCTGTTGTTTGAGTTTTCTGGTGTCCAGGAAAACCAGACTTTTCAATGATTAGGGATCCATCAAAGACATAGAAGACTGCCACAGCTTCCCCTAAGAATGGAAACAACCTGCAGGACCCTGAGTTTTGGCTGGTTGCTCATGCCAAGGGTAACATCAACTTCAGAGAAAAGGCAGCACCAGATGTTGTTTTCTTCTTGCTCCTACAGGGGCAATAGAAAGGGCTTTCCTTCCTTCCTCCTTTGGCCAATGGCTCTTCAGAGATTGAGGCATGAGTGCCCACTGTGGAAACTGGCACCTTAACAATATGGCCCTTGCTATATTGTGCATGCTTCGAGAAGGGCTTCCACCTGTGGGGAGAAGACTGGCTAATGCTAACAGGTCCAAACCTCATGTAGTGCAGCATAGAAACAATGAGGGATGATGGGGTGATGAGCAGATTAAGTTCTCAACCACCTACCAGTCCCATTACACTGGCTTTCTCTCTGTTCCCAAGGCAGAAGGCATGGGATGGCACCACAGGCTGATGATGTGGGACAGGATCACAAGTTCAAGTCCCACCCCCCAAACCAGTGCTAGAAGCAGGGTTCTGCCATGCGTCTCTCTCCATCTTCAGTGGCAATGATAAAACCCCTGGGAGTTTTGTTCTTCACTGCAGATATCTAGCAGCAATCTTCCTGGGGCAAAGCCAGGGCATCTGTGAGCCAGCCCACTCCATAGATACACTGGGGTGGGAGGCAGTGTCTCCCACAGCAGCAGCCACAGAGCTCCTGCTGGTGGTGATACTGTTGTGGTGGTCTTCGGAGCAGATGCTGAGCCTGACTCCCACTTCCCAGGGACAGGATTTCAGCCCATTGCCAAGGTAGTGTTCACAGTGATTTCAGGCAGATGCTTCACGGTGGCTGGCCCTGTCTCAGCATGCCGATCTGAAACAGTTGTTCTTCTGAACGTGAGGTTAGTTGGGAAAAGCACAAGTGTTTGTCTGAAATCTGCTGGGTGGCAGGAGGTCAGAAGAGTGCTGCAGATGGGATAAAAATGATATTGAAGAGGAGTTGAAGAAGCAGGGAACGTTCAAGTGGCAGTGCTCAAAGCACACAGATACTTGCAGAAATGCTCTGCAGATTATGTCATTATTGTTGTAAACTCCACTGAATGAAACCAGCTAATGAAACAAGTAAATGCTGTTCACTGTGTTACACCAGAATCTGCCATCAGGATGAGTCGGCAGAGAACATTAAAATCAAAGTGCAGTTGTAGTTATATTTTATATATTATATTTATAACCCTATGCCACTGGAGATAATATGCGCCCTCCCCACCACCTACCTGTGGGGATTTTAAGTCTCCCTCTGTCAGTCTGACTCCCACTTGGGCAGTGGTTACTTACAATACCATGGCATGAGCTGTAGGTCCCTTTGAAATAGAGTCTTTCCCACTCAAAGACCTTTGGAGGGGGGCACTGCCTCTTCTTTTTCTGGAATTATGGCATTTATATTAGTAAGGCTGCTAGGGAATTTATGTTCAGAAA